>BLKR01003063.1:0-163407 GCA_011170035.1 Teleogryllus occipitalis | reverse complement strand
ATCATTAACGGGGGATGAAGAGTATAAGTCAAGATGACGGAAAGAAATGCGAAAATAAGTTTCAACCAATTAAAATATTAAAGAAAGCGGTCGATATAAAGAGACAAGAGATGATCAACAAGCAAGAAGGCAAAAGAGATACATAAAGATAAGTTGTAATGATGTAGAGAAGATTACCTGTAGCGGGTCAAAGAAATGCACGAAAACTGGGAAACATTCAAGGACGGTGCCGGTGGACGAAGGTGGAGAGAAAGTAAAGGACAGCGGAAAGGTGTGAACGGGATTGAGAAACAATACAACAAGTGTTGGTAAACGAACGACTGTAGGTAAACGATCTAGGAATGAATTCAAATAAACCGACAAATGTAAGAAAAAGCAGAATGAATATATTTATAATGACGAGGCCCGATTGCAGAACAGGATAAATTGAAAACTGGATCAAATGAAGACAGTGATGTTGAAGGGCATACCGTAGTCTACGATCCAAATACTAAAATGAAGAACGAAATGTAATAGGGAAATGTGATAGGTAACAAAAGGATAAATGAGGAGAATAAGAGCAACTTATGTACACAAAATTAAATGGAAAACACAAAGTAAAGCAAATTACAGTGCAGAAACTGCCAACCTCGCAGCAAAGAAGCGACGAAAAGAAGAAATGAATGTGGGTGCGAATGAGGTCGCTGAGTAAAAAGAGCAAGGAGGGGAAAGAAGGAAACGTGTTCAGAAAAAGAACTATTAGATAGTAAAGGAAGGACGAGAGCGTGGCAGCGAGGGGAAAACAAGGAGAGAGAGAGAAAAAGAGAGAAAAAGAGAGAGAGAAAGAGAGAGAAAAGGAGAGAGAAAAAGAGAGAGAGAAAGAGAGAGAGAAAGAGAGAGAGCAAGAGAGAGAAAGAGAGAGAAAGAGAGAGAAAGAGAGAGAGAAAGAGAGATAACGAGAGCGAGAATGAGAGAGGGAGAGAACGAGAGAGATAACGAGAGAGGGAGAGAACGAGAGAGAGAGAACGAAGAGAGAGAGTACGAGAGAGAGGGAACAAGAGAGAGAGAGCATAAGAAAATAAAGGCTTGAAATATGGCTGCCGTTTCATTAGCAAGCCGGTCTGCGGTGCATGACGACGCGAAATCAAGGAATATCGATAACTCGAAAAGGAGGAGAAAAAATGGAAGATGTACGTATCAGACAAACATTGCTGCACGCGAGAAAAAAAGATCAATCAAGACTTGAATGTTGAAATGCACTTGAGTGCAGATAGCAGTCTACGTCGCACCACCTGAGCGTCGGCGAATATCACAATCATAAAGAAGAGAACAAGGAGGGGTGGCAAAGAAGGGAGGGAAACGTATGCATAAGTGAGTTTAGAGAAAAGGAAACAGAAGCGGGGCGTTAGATGGATAGCGCTGGAGGGCAGAGGGCAGCTCGTGGCGCAGAGAAGCGACAGCAAATAGGAAAAGCACGAGAGGGCGCGGGAGGGAGGGGAAACGAGGGCGGGGGCGGGGGCGGGGGCGGGGGCGAGGGGCGGAGTGGGAGCCTTAATGAGCGCCGAGGCGCGTATTTCACGGCGCCGCCGCTCGCGACGATTTACGGATTTCCGTAATTCTGGAAATTTCTCCGCCCCCGCCCCGCTCCCCGCGCCTGCCCCGCCCCCGGGACGCCGTAAATCGCCCGAGGCGTCGCCCCCGCCACCGCCACCGCCACCGCCACCGCCGCCGCCGCCGCCGCTTCCGCCCTCGGCCTCGATATATAGAGGTCGCGAAGACAGCGGGACCGCAGCGCCAACCGGCTGCCTCCAGACGGCGATAGCTCTCCTCGCAGACGGCCCCGCGCGGAGCCCGCGCTGGCGACGGCGAGCGGCGCAAGGTAATTCACTGCGCCCCGCCACGCGCTTCTTTACCGCCCCAGCAATTGCAGCACGAGCGCCCCGGATGCGTTTTCATTTTCATCGCAGTTCAAGGGAACCCAAGCACTTCATTATTTTTTTTGTGTTGTCCCAGTGTGTGAGGAAGGGTTAGGTTGTACACCAGCGCTGCTAGTATGTAAGAATTGGGGCCAGACTACACACGGTGGCCCACTGAAGTGGCCCGCGAGCCACTCGCCTTCCGCTAGACTAGAGCGGATCGCGCCCGGGCGCCTTCTCACCGCCGGGCTGATTTAACAACTACTAGGTCACAACTTTGGTCACCTTTAGCTTCTTTACCGCCCTAAAGGCTGCTCGAACGCTCCCGCAGGGCACCGCCCGCTTTTTTTTTATTTTCATCTGAACACAAGAACACAATTTTTGTATCATCACACTACGCTTAGGAAGGTAAAGCTTTACACCAGCTCTGCTCAAATGGAACCACATTACGCACAATGGCTCGCGTGCCACTAGCTTTTTACTAGACTAGAGCAGAACGCGCCCAAATGTCTATTCTCCCCTCCTCAGTCATTGCACTGGCTTATGTAGCTGGCCACAGCGATAGCCAGCAGGTAAACGCTGGGCCAGGGCATTTCAGGTGGGCCGCCCACTCGGCCAGCACTGTTTTGCCACGTGGATTTTATAAGTGATACTTCCCTTTCTCGTAAGGGAAAGCAATCAACGCATTTTGATGATGAATGAACCAAAAGATCTATTTGCAGTCTGAGGCATAGGACCTCTATAGTTACAAAAGTATTAAGTAATAAAGGTTCAATACTACCTGCAGAACGTTCTCTTATTTTACGTTAAATATTGAGAATCCACAAATACTATAGCTGTAATACATAAACACATTTTGTTTCTAGAAAAAAAATGTGTCACAAGGAAAATAGTGTAGCCTAAGCGTTGTAATACAACTTTCAAATTCATCCCCACGAGTGTGATAATCAAACTTTAATGCACCTATGTAAGCCTGTACATGTTTTGAGAGCATTTTTTAAGTTTTTTCTAATGAATGTTTTCTTTTAAAAAGTTGTTTTTCATTTTAAATGAACTGATTAAATATATTAATATATACTTGATGAAATAAAAGAAGTTCGAGTCAGAGAATTTTTCTTCTCATCAAGATATTTATTTGGCTATTCGTAAACTTCTAGATATATTCACTTACACCTGAAAAAAGAACATCGTGTAAATATAACCTTTCAATGAGAATACGTTTGGCTTCAGCAATTATCAAACATTTTGCTTTGATTTAAGTTATATATACATGATAAAACACACAAAATTATTTGCCAACTTATTCTGTAAGTAATTTATAATATTATTCGCTTCCTTAATTTTTTCTTGTTCTCTAATTTCGAATTATGGCTATTAATGAAATCAAAAATGAATATCTACTTTTTAAATAATTATTAATTTCCCCCATATTCAAATGCACATTTCTGATTCTTCTATGTGAATCGCATCATTATTTGTTTCTTGTTCCCCGTTTTCTCCGAGTCCTTAAAAGATTTGTGTCATTGGATCAGTCACCGTTGGGTTGAAAGTCCATCCACATAAGAATTCAACGCTTGCTACAGAAGACTATTGATCAGCATAGAATATCCTAAACATCTGAAAAATAGCTAAGCATTTTGCATACTTTGGGTCGGTTGTCTCTTAGAATGGAACGAAAAAAATTCGTTGTGTTCAAAATCGCAAAAGTCATTCTTTCTGTTTGAATTATTTGTTTAAATATTTTTACAGAATTTAATATGTGAACATGAAAATCAAAAGATATCATTACTAAGAAAATATTTTTATTACAGACATTAAACGTTAATTACGTTATGATAACGATATTGGCTCTCAGAAACAAAGGCATCTTACAAGATTTTTTATTCAATTCTTGTACATGATTGACTGTAAAATAATTTTGTACGTAAATATTGCTAGATATTTTAATTTAATTGTCACCGCACTCGTGCCGGAGAGGAAATATGCCGTGGTGTCTAATGTTTCGAATACTTTTGATTATTTTCAGAAAATAAATTGTACCAGAATTTGTTTTTCTTTTACACTAAGAAGTCGCCTCATACTTCGTAATTTCTTCCTGTTTCCCCACCACAATTCTGGTACCAGAATTAGCAAACTTGGATATTAATGGGATAATCAGAAACGCCATGTGGTAAATCCTCTATCTCTTAATAGTTTAGTACGCTACAAGTACAGTTATGCAAGTTGTTCGCGCGAAGTGCAGCAAACGCCGCGCAAGTTTCCATCTTGAACGAGTAAGAAGGGATAATTTAGGAAGCACCTCTTCTGCAAAGCACACATTCCACAAGCGCGCCACAGGATATGTTCTCGGCGCAGTCAGCGGTCGGAGAGGCGATTACGCCCAACATCTGCGCCCAACTCCGAGCGGCACTTCGAAAGGCTTTCGCCTCCAAAGCTCTCGCCTCCTCCTCTGTCAAAGCTCCTTGCCAAGTTCCCTGTCACAGGTGCCACGGCATTCATTACTTACACACACACACACACACACGTGCAATAACAGAAGCAATTTCATTTCAGCTTATTTTGAAATATCACTGACGATGTGAGAAGAGCGTTATAAGTATATGTGAGAACGAATGGGGAAAAAATATTTTGATTAACTGCGGATTCATGAAGAGAAGATTCTGTGCAATATCGCTAATGTTGGCATTTTGTTTCGGAAATCCATACAGTTTTCTTATAACCATATCATAGTTTATTTTGTCAATAATCAGCGGTCGTTAAACATTTGTGATAAATAGCAGAAGCAGCAGAGTGAAACCCACATTTGAATGCTAATGGAGATCGATATTTCATTTTTTATATCGAATTTTACATCTCCAAACCCGAACTGTCCCCTAAAATTATTCCGGATTCTACTGCTGTTTGAAACTTGGCGAGAAAAATAAACAAATAACGTTAAATAAAAGGTGAACTGATTAAACGGACATGAATGTGCCAACAAGAATGTATTCGAGAATATTCGCTACGCTAAGAAAAGAATCAATTATGATATATTGTTCTTTTCACATGAGTTTACGTGACATGTATACCGATACCATATAGTTATTAGTGGTTTAAAAAATTATTGTCCTTGATTCAAAAATGTCTACATCAATGTAATGAAAAAAAATCACAAAAATGTACATTGATGTATCATTGATAAAAATGCAAACAACATGCGGCTTAACAGCATATCCCGAGCACATACAATAACGAACAAATGAATGTTACCAGTTATCACTAACGATTACATTGGAATGTTCACAGAGAGCGCTGTATTGCTGAATTGCCCCCCTTGAAATTGCCACGCATTGAATAGCAACATGACAATCAAAACCTGTCGATTTGTAGAAATAAATGGCTTTCCCGGTGGCTGTTCAGCGCCCCCGATGAATGGGTGGGAATGTGATTAATAATGTCAAGACGCACCTGCGTGCGGAGCGGCTGGGCCCCATCCCCAGTGACCCGTTCGCTTCGCTCACATCCCCTCACACACACGCGCCAAGGTTCCCGTGAAATTGAATCACGCGAATTCCACAAAGGGTGTTTGAAAAATTAACCTTGAACATTTCGTTCTTCTATCCGGACACATGTGGATTTGTGTGTTGACTGGATTCTTCACTGCGTTTAGTCTGATACAATAGTACAATACGTAACTAACAAATACTTTCGGGTGTTTGAACGAATCGTATTTGAACTAAAAAATGCTATTATTATCTATTCTAATGAAGAGTAAAAGTATAAATTAGATGCGTTCTTCAATGACAACTGATATGAGCTCGCAGACGTTCTCCAATTTAAACGTTGGTGCAAAGAATTCTAACTTGCTTAAAAGACTGGACTATAGTGATACATTTCCAGGGACAGATTGGAAAACGTAGGCAACGGTTTTGTAATGTTCACTATTATTTTCAGATTTGTGCCTGACACATTTCTCTACATGCGATCAGAAATTTCAACAGAGGTGCAGACAGACCATCATAACTAGACCACTGATCTTTGATCCTTTACTTACCTGGTGTTTACATAAAGCAGTAAGAACAATACATAAATCGTAACAGCTATTATTTTTTAATGCTGTTGACTGGCTCACTTTTGAAAGTTATTGTTTACTTAAAAATATCTGTTTTGGAAGGGTGCGCGATATGACGTTAAGTTACCCGAACAGCAACATTGCTCCATAAACCTTCACCAAGTTATCGTTGATAGCCACGTATAGGGTGACAATCTGAATGTATTGACTCACTGTTATATAATATGAAAACATTACCCTTGTAACGACTAATTTAAGTGACTCAAGTTTATTTTCTGACTGCCTTTATCAGTATTAATCGTTTAACTTTCACTAACGCTGCGTATCTATAAGGAAACATGCCGCATTGGAGAGAAAGCACCAGAAAAGAGAAGCCATCGGTTTCAATTGTTTGCATCCCAGTAATAGATCTAGCCCACCCATACTGGCGTTGCCAGATATTTAGTGTCCAGTTTCTTCCTAGTTTTCTGCTATATCATTTATTCCATTCAATTTTCATTTTTAGAAGGCATTTGATGACAAAATTCTACCAATAATATATACCAAACACCAGGCTAAGCGTGTTAGCTCTTACGATATTCTCATCACCTTCGTTCTGCTAAACAAGTGCCCCTTGCGTCTTTGCCAATCTGCTTCCTCTGACGTCAGCCCGTTGTCTCCCTTCACCACCTCTTTCTCAAAATGCCCCCCCTCCCCTGCTGTCTGACACTGTCGCATCCATACCTCCTACCAGACAAGCATTTAGCCTCTCCCCCATGCCATCCCGACTTCTCCCCCCCCCCCCAGGCCGCGTCGGACGTCGATTTTCCGCGCGGCCGCGTGACACGTGTCGTGCCACGTGACGCCGCTTCGCGCCACGGGAGGGGAGGGGGATGCGGGGAGGAGGGGAGGGGAGGAGGGGGGGAGGAGGGGAGGGGGAGGGGGAGGGGGAAAAAGTCAGAACGTCGGCTGGGTCTGGCGTTGACGGCCTCGCGCTAAGAATAATGCATACATAAGGCGTGGGCAGGAGGGCAAAGCAGGGACGAGTTTTATTCGTGGGGGAAGTTCGCGAAAAGACAAAGCCAGATGGTTTCTTTCGCAAGAAGAGTGATGCTAGAGAAAATTATAGAGAAATGGGAAGGAGAACGTGAGGAACAGGAAAGGAAATTAACGGGAGTCCATAGTTCGTGAACAAATATTCAACGAGACATTGGGTGGTGTGAATAAAAAGTAAGCAAAAGTTTTGACTGATAATTTTAAGCAAAAGCTTTGTTTAAATTGAATAGAAAATAAGCAACAGCTAGTACTTATTAGCAAAAGCATCTTCTAGTCGCTAAAGCTAAATTTTCCAGCAAATGCTTGAAAAGGTGTGAATAAAGATCAGCTAAAGCTTTCTTTTTTAAGCAAAAGCTGATCATTTTTCTAGCGTGCCAGTCCAGTGTCTTGAAGTGTGTGTTTTTATTTAAAAAATGGCTGCTTTAATGCACATTCGATCTCGCAAACGTTACTCCAAGAGGAGGGAATGTGCCGAAGGTGATTGTTTTTCCTTATATCGGTTTAATCAAGAAAATGTGAATTGGATAGCTACTTATTTCCTAGGCGAGTCACACGAAACGAGAGGTGGACCGTTATCGCCTATTCAGAAGATGCAGATATTTCTTCGCTTTGTTAGTGTCCCTGGTTTTCAAGCAGGTCTAGCAAGAGAAGAGGGTGTACACCGAACAACTGTTTGCAAAACTATAACATTTGTAATGAATAAAATTCTAGAGAAAGCTCACGAATGGATTAAGTTTCCAACGCACATGAACCATGCTCGGGAACAGTGGGCAGAACGATATCGTTTCCCAAGGGCAATTGGCGTTATAGATTGCACTCACGTCCCAATAAAGAAACCTTATCACGGCGATGAATACATAAATCGTAAGCATTTTGCAAGCATAAACGTTCAAGCTACATGCAATGCGAATGAAGAGTTCACTAGTGTAGATGCTCAGTGGCCCGGATCTGTACACGATAGTCGAATACTCAAACGATCTGACCTTTATGAATTTATGAACAAACAGAAAAGTGACGTAGTTTTACTTGGAGACATCGGATACGGCATAACGCCATGGTTGCTTACACCGTACAGAAATCCTTCAACACCCGAGGAAACGGCATACAATAACCTCTTCGCTAAGGAGCGCGTTATAATAGAACAATGTTTTGGGCAGCTGAAACAGATTTCCTGTGCTCCAGTACAAAATAAGAATAGATTTAGAAAGAGTTCCTTCAGTGATTATTGCATGTTGTGTACTGCACAATATTGCTAAATTTTTGAAAGATGATATTCCAGAAGAATTTCAATATGAAATTGAGAATGAAGATACAGACTTCATAAACATCGACACTGAAAATTCTGTATTAGATCAGAACCTGCGTAGAAGAGGACAACTAAGAAGAGAAGAAATAAAGAACATTATTTATCACTTGTAAAATCAAAAATAATTTTCTTTGAAATCTTTATTTCCTGATAGTATTAAATTCGTGTAACAGTGTAGGACAATCAAATTTCTTGTAATGTGAAAATCTGGTTGCCAATAGAAGGCTATGGTTCTTCTTCGCGCTCTAACCTTGACATAAGCAAATCTTCTCTTTTGATTTGTTTTCGCACCAATGTGAGTTGCTCTAAAAGTACGAGCCTTTGCAATTCTTGCAAACTCAGGTTAGCAGTCTCATCAGATTCTAGGTGGGTGTTTGTTTTTCTTTGTCGCTTCTGGCGTGGCGGCAAGAGGTTTGATGTTGAAATTTTTATTTGGGGCTCAGATGATAAATTCTCCGGCATCATCCCTACAGTCATATTTCCTAAAACTAAATGATATGTTTAATAAAATGTGTTCAAAATAATTTATCATAAAATTTTTAGTTTATTTGTTATTCGTAATTATATGTATTAGAAGCGTAACCTAACCTCACTTCAAGTATAAAATAATATAGAAACATATAGCATGAAATAGTAGCACATACTATATTACCTGGAACTTTGTTAAAAACTGGATTACTTTCTTTGCTCATTAAATCCAAGAAATCACACTCCCAACTTTTGAGATTAATTTTTTTATTTCCTGTTGCACTCACTTTTTCTTTTCACATCTGTCTTCATGTTTTGAATGTTTTTCCTTAATTGTTTTTCCGTCATTTCCTTCCCGAATTGTTCCATGTATTTGTCTCTCAATGAAGTTAAGGCTTTTTCTTTAGCTAATTTAATTCGTGGCACCTGTGATTTATTAAAAAGTATTTTGTACTCTTTTCATAGAGTTAAAAAGCGGCCCTGATTACAGTGGCTTTCATTATTTTGTACATCTTCATCGGAAGATATATTCAAATCACTTAAATTTTCCATATCTAATACCTTTAAAGTCGTAAAACTTGTACGTAAAACCTTAAAACGTGATAAACTTCACCTTCAAAACGTGAACGTAAGCGAATGTATACATAAACAATGAACACGGCGTCCGGTGTATACCTGGCAAATGCTACAATTTTCCAGCTGTAGCTTCCTAGTACTAGCAAAAGCTTAATCACTCCTTGGCTAGCAAATGCTAGAGCTAGGAGCTGAAACTAGTTAGTAAATGCTTATGCTAACACTAAATACTTTAAGCTTTTGCTTCCTTTTTATTCACATCACCCAATGCACTATCTGTATTACTAATTCCTAAATATTAGTAACTACAATTTTTTTATATTCTTACTACGTAGGGAACCCTTTGTATATACTCTACACTATGGTACGTTAGTAGTGTTGAAGCATTTCTTTTTTAAAATATTTACTTGGGACTGATACATTATTTCTTGTTTTTTTTTTCATCGATACACTACATTAATAACCTCCCTGGATCGAAAGGATCGTGGTCACGACTGAAATATGAAAACAGTTGAATTATGCTACATATACACTTATGGAGGGAATTATGGGAGGGAAATATGAAGAGACAAACCTAGTAATGTTGAGATCTAGATAATGAGTAATAAGTAAATAAGTAAATCTAAATCATTAAAATTGGGTAAAAATTAAAAAACTTGCATGTAGAACTGGCGTTAACTGGCTCTAATGATCTCGTGCAACGGATGCCCTCGGGCTTAGAATTCTCATAATACCCACAGTGGATAAATATTAATTTATTTCCGTTACACGATAATATTTTATTTGCATTTTATATATTTATTGAGCAGTATGCGTGCTACTTTTTATGAAATTAATTTGCGTCGTTTTGTTCACCAGCATTTTGGCTGCAGGCTACTGATCTTTACTGAATCCAACAAGAGTTATTCTTGTTTCATTTTTGTTTTAATCCTGTTCTGTGATTTCAATCGTATTTAGAGTCATAAATGCATAGAATATTGATTCAACAAATAATAATAATAATAATAATAATAATAATAATAATAATAATAATAAATGTCCCATACAGGTTACACGTATAGGCACAATCAAGTTGCAAATATTATTCACCAGAAACTGGCAGCGAAATCCAGCCTACAAGAAATGACCTGCTCATATTACAAATATGTTCCCGATACTGTACTTGAAAATTCAAACTTTAAGTTGTACTATGACAGAGAAATTATTACAGATAAAACTATTCATCATAACAGACCAGACATAACTTTTGTAGACAAATGGAAAAAGATTGGCTTCCTGATTGACATAACTGTTCCACAAACAGCTAATCTTCAAACAGCACATGCAGAAAAAATAACAAAGTATACAGAAGTAGCAGCTGAAATCAAGGCACTATGGCATCTCCAAAAAGTTCATATTGTTCCTCTGGTTATTTCGTGCGCAGGCGTTATACCAAATAACATCGATAAAAATCTGGAACTTATTCAAATACCAAAATATACCTATAAAATTATGCAAAAATCGATCATCTTAAACGAAAATTCCTCTTGTTCGAAAATTCCTAAATTGCGACGAAACATGAATTGACCTGTGTCTTGGTTTTTAACCCGACACAAAGTCAAATAAAAATCCGGTGAATACCGAGAAAAACAATGTAAAATAATAATAGTAATAATAATAATAATAATAATAATAATAATAATAATAATAAAAAAATGTTTTAGTTTTAATGACAAAAGCACGTATGCACCATCCAAAATCTGCAGTCGAACGTATAACACTTCCGAGAAATATGGGTGGAAGAGGACTTACAGACATTGGAAACCACCTTTGTCGGCAAGTGAAGAGCATGAGAATGTATGTCCACTCTGCGGCAAATACATCAAAACTGCATAAAGCAATTTGCGAAGCAGATGTCTCTCCGATAGAGCTGTCGAGACAGGATGTTGCGGACTTCTCATGCAATGACGGTCAAAAGAGAGATTTATGGATGGCGAAAGCTCTTCATGGAAGACATCCACATGAGATGAGCCAAGAACATGTCGATTTGAAAGCATCGAACTACTGGCTTATATCAGGACAGATCTTTTCAGAAACTGAAGGGTTTATGTTGGCTATTCAGGATCAAGTTATTCCAACGCGTAACTATTTGAAGGAAATTGTTAGAGATAGCAATATGCAGAATGATCGTTATGGTTGTCCAACAGAGGAATCAATTCATCATGTTATCTCGGGTTGGACACATTTGGTAGGCGCCGAGTATAAACAGCGACATGATGCGGTGGCCAAAATTTTACATCAAGCGTTGGCTCAGAAATGTCGTCTTGTGACTGAAGATAAGGTTCCGTACTTTAAGTACCAACCAATGAGTGTTCTGGAGAACAAAGAGTGGCGCTTGTATTGGGATAGAATTATCTTAACAGACCAGACAGTGATTCACAACAGACCGGATTTGGTTGTGATTAACAAGTGTGAGAAACATGTCATGCTTATTGATGTTTCTGTCCCAAATACTGGCAACATTCAAAGCAAATACACTGAAAAAATCAGTAAATATGCGAATCTTGTTGAACTCGTTGAGAAACAGTGGAATTTGAAAAGAGTCAACATTATCCCGATAATTGTTTCAAGCACCGGAGTGATCCCTAGGAGTCTGATTTGGGGCCTTAAGCAACTGGGTTTGAATGAAGACCTGTACAAACCCATGCAGAAGGCAGTCGTTATTTCAACAACAAGGATATTCAACAAGGAAATTCATGGAAAACAATGTATTATAAATTCTTTTTAAAAAATAGATGTAATGTGCGTTGATTTTGTATATCTGTGCAATTCATTCAAATGTGCCAATAAGATGAGATAATAATAATAATAATAATAATAATAATAATAATAATAATAATAATGTGGCCAGTCCAGATAACCGAGATCACTAAGGCAGTAGTGTCGTGGCAATCTCGGACGGAAGTATCGCGGGTTCGAGTCCCGCCTCGGGAATGGGTGTGTTTGTGAATGTTTGCGTGTGTCGTCCATTTATCCTTCATTATCACCATCATTCCATCTTCCATCCCCCCAGAACTAACAACCCTGGGGTATAAAAATATGATTCAGCCTAATGCTGATCCTCCTGATTAGTTACACGCAAGACTTGCAACGTGATAAGATGATACTGAGCCCGTGCAAGTGCATGTCCTGCATGGTCCAAGATGACCTATTCACGAGCGAAAAAAAGGAATATTTTTTTGAGGAACAAAAAGGCATGAAGTTTACGAAACGCCCAAATGTATCTCATCAAAGAACTGATAACAAAAGCCAAAACGAAGTAAAACGCAAAACACATCAGAAAAAAAATCAGAAAAAAAACAGTTGACGACAGCCGCACTCTGTTCCCAGCCCCCGAGTTTCCATTGCAAATCAATCGCGACAATCCGCCTGGCGACTCCATTCAACCCGGCTTCTTTGGGCGCGCGCGAAAGACGCACTACGCAGAGAGGGCGGCAAGACACGCACTCGGCGAAGACGTCGCTACCCATTACGCAGCGTTCATTTCGCACGCCCCGCCTAGCCCCGCCCCGTCCCGCCCAGTCCCGCCCCGCCCAGTCCCGCCCCGCCCTGCCCCGCCCCGCCCGCCCCGCGCCGGCCCGCCCCGCCTCGCCTGGCTCTCGCCCCGCCTCCTCCCCTCCTCCTCTCCGCGCTCCACGCCCCGCCCTCAGCCTGGCCCTCAAGTTCCCTGCCCCCTCCCCCTCCCTCCTCCTCCCTCTCTCCGCGCTCCACCTCGCCCGCTCGCCCTTCGCCCCGGTCCGCCCCGCCCCGTCCCGCCCCGTCCCGCCCAGTCCCGCCCCGCCCAGTCCTTATCCACCCCACCTTCCGCCCCCGCCCCGCACCGCCCCGCCCCGCACCGCCCCGCCTCGCCCGGCCGCCCTCGCCCCTGCCCCTCCTCCTCTCCGCGTCTACCCTCGCTCCGGCTCGCCCTGCCCCGGTCCGCTCCCGCCCCGTCCAGCCCCGCCCCGGTCCACCCTGCCCCGCCCCGCCCCGCCCCGCCCCGCCCCGAGCCTCCCGCCCCCACCTAGCCCATCCCCAATCCCCCCTGCTCCAGCCCCACCACCCAGCCCCACCCAGCCCCTCCCCGCCCCGACCCGCCGTGCCCCGCCCAGCTCAGCCCCGTTCCGCCCAGCCCAGCCCTTCGCAGCCCCGCCCCGCCCAGCTCCTCCTCCGCCAGCGGGGCTCCCCGTCCCCTTCCGCGGGCGGCACTTTCCTCGGAAACAAACTTAGGCGTCGGGCCCGCGCGGCCGCCTCGACCCAATTCGGTTACGCCCCCCTGAATGCGCGCGGAGCTGCGCCGACACGGATCCAGGTCTGCGAATGCGGCGGAAGGCGGGGCCGGGGGCGGGGGCGGGGGCGGGGCGAGGACACAATGCCCGCCGCGTCGCTTCCTCGCGAGGACGGAGGGAGGGAGGACGAGACGGTGGCTCATTCAAAAGAGCCGGAGGCGCAAACGCGGGACCGTGAATAGCAACATCAAGAGATAGGGCGCTCTTAAAGAAATGAACGCCGGAGGAGAGAAGGGCAGGGCGTGCAAGGCGTCTGGGAATGGAGACGAATCTAATCAAAGGGTGAAACCGGTCTGTGCGCAGGAAAAAACGGGGAAAAGTTTAATGTAGGGGGAAAGTGAAAGGAAAGGGATACGAGGAAGGAACGTAGGAAAGAGTAGTGGAGGAAGCAGATAGTTGGAAGTGTAGATTTCAGGCGGAGAAGACGAACAATTTTAATGGAAAAATGAAATGAAAATAATATGAAGAATGAACTGAGAAAAAAGTAGGAAAAAAGAGATTGTGACCACCACAGATATTAACATAGCCAATTGTAAGTTTTAAAAATCTTGGAGCATTGTCACAATACATTTGAGGGTCATTTAAACTTATACAGATTATTTCTTCTTACAGTCTACAATATTGTGAAGTTAAACATATATAAATTAATAAAGAAAAGGCAAAGACAATGGTAAAATATATACAGAGAATATTTCTGCTTAAAAATTACTTTGACAAACTGTTAATGAAGCTTAAGTCTATTCCCCTACTCTAACAAAGTAGAAAAATTGTCAACTGATCTTGATTACTATGGAAGACACATTTTCATCCATAGTTCAATCTTCTTCTCTCACCACCCATAGATTTGACAAACAAAGAGACGGCTCAAAGGTGGAGCCCGCGCAGATCGTATTTCTCATGTGTCAGATCCACTGTTGCAATCGCGAGGACGAAAAGTAAGCAGAAGCAGCAACAGACGACAACACGAATCAGTGAAGGCTCCTACATTCAAAGAAGTTGCATTCGCGGTTCTGTCTCATGCTGGTGGTAAATGTGTCAACCAATGTGACAACCAATTGTTTTTCTGGGGGCTAACAATGGAACAGTAGTGGCCTAGCACGAGAGAGACACGTCAAGTGAGGTTTACTCAGGAGAGCTCGGCATTCGAACGGGTAGCTGGCAAGTGATCGGGGAGAGCTGTTGGGGCTGAACGTGTTAGGAAGTGGACAATTTAAGCTAGAAGGCCGGCGCTATGTCGAAGCCTCATTAGCCAGAAAGTGGCCAACCTGTAGCGGTTGCAACGCGAGGGGAGGCGACGGGGCTGGCGAGGAAGTGTGGGCGGGAAGGCGGGAGGGCGACCAGACGGCTTCCGCGCCTCCGTCTGCCGGCGCGCCACCTCCGGACACGAAACGCCCATTTGGCGGCGGGGGCGGAGGCGCCAGTGGGGGCGGATTCTGCACTGTGCCATCAAACGCGAGGCACGTGCGCACAAACTTAACCGGTTGAGGCTCAGGGCAACAAATGTTCCACTGGCATTCTCTGAAGACAAAGGTCCTAGGATTCGTGTGCCGACGATGGCAGATTTTTGACACGAGTTACGTAGCTAGGTCAAATTCAGCCACTGTTTGGAGGAGAACGACCAATGGCTGACTTTTCTGGTAGGTAGATGCCAATGATTTCTCAGAACTGTAATAGGCAAAGGTCGGAGCAGTACAAACGGGCACGCGCGACGTTTCATTCGTCGTCCATTTTTTTCCTCTTACACACACACACACACACACACAAACAGACTCTTACACTTGCATGTACTACTTTACCACACATGTTGGGATACAAGTCGGGAGCTTGGAGCTTGAGCCGGCTGGGGAAATGTCCTGCTGACGGAGATGCCTTCACAGGGAAAATCCCAACCATGCAACCTGTTGATTCCAAGTATTCTAATATATAAAATACAATACATTTACTGGACTAACGACCAAAGCACCCAGAAACTCGAAGTAATCGATCTATTGCTGAATATTATTCAGAACTTAAATGTAGGTTTTCGAGGAAGGACTTGTAGATGTTACACAGCTCGTCTTCCTCTTCTGGGTTCCTGTCCGCCTCCGTTCCAGTCCCGGACATCTTTGCGGAGTTTGTGATATACAAAACGGGTTCACGGCAGCCTTTCTCGTGGTTCTCTCCATTCCCGGCCATTCCACTATTATTACATCATTTTTATTAGATCGTCACAATCACCAATTCCTTAATAATCATTCGTTTACTTAAGGAATGGCAACAGAGCATAGGAATTGAAACCATTACGGAAGATGCTATAGAGATCATCGCTTCTTTCAAGAAACGGTCACATAGGAAATAGTTAATGCGCAATCTCAAAATAAAAACGCAATATATTTTAACCGAAAGGGCAATATAACTGTTTCACACGAAAGTATTTTATATAAATTACATAATGGGTGGTCAAACTCAACCACTTCCACTGTCAACACCGCCTCCGTATTCATCTCCACACGATCCCACCTGTGTCCGTGACCTTATCCGCCCCCTCATCCACACTCACCCCCAACCCCGTTCCACCATCGCCCCCACCTTCAACCCCGCCTCTGCCTACAACTTCGCTCCCTCCATCGCCTCCGCCCTAATCTCCACCCTGCCCCTCCTCACCCCCACCATCGACGTCCCGCCCCGCCCCCTCCACCCCACATCGACCGGGAACGGTAGCTCAGTGCATCAACTGATGTCACTGCAGCGCCTCTGACCGGGAGGTCCTAGATTCCCACTCCCCACGGCGGCAGAATTTTCGACACTAGCTTTTCAAATTCAGTCGCTGTCTAGAGGAGAATTCTAGCGGTCGGCTGCTCTGATCGGTAGTTTTCCGTGGTTTCTCCGATCAACACTAGGCGAATGCCGGAGCAGTACCCTACCAAACGGGCCACGGACCGCACGCGATCTATCCTTCCTCTTCCCTGTCCTATTCTCTCCCCTTACACACACACCTACACTAGCACGCACTATACTACCACGTATTTCGGGAGACCTGTCGGGAGCTTAGAGCTTGTCCCGACTGGGGCGGTGCCCCGCTGGTGGGAGAGTCGTGGTTAGGGGAAAACCCCACCAGCCGAAGGTAGGTCGGCGCCGGATCTCGCCATCCAGCGGGGGAAGATCACCGCCATCTCCCAAGAAAAAAACATGCACTACACTAACGGGACTAATGTCCAAAGCAGTTGACGCGCCCGGAAACACGAAAAATCAATCAATCAATCCACCCCACATCGCCCCCGCCGTCGCCCCTGCTCTCAATTCCGAATCCGCTTTCGCCCCTCCACCGCCGTGCAACGGGCAGAGATTGGCGGCTTCCCGCCGCCCTCCCCGCGCCAGATGGGCGGACGGACAGGGACAAGGCCTGCGTTTGGGCCCTCCGCCCTCCTCCGCAGCGCTCGCAGGTGCTAGCGGGTGGGAAGGGCTGCCCTCGGAGCTTCGACTGACCTCCCGCCGGCAAAAGAGCGCATCCTCGCTGCGTCGCTGAAACGAGCTCAGCTCTACGCTCTCCTTTCTTCCGGACAAGGTTTGTTAAACTGAATTTGTTATTTGCATCAAACATTTCAAAATTCCTTACTTTCAGGCTCCTATTGAATTCAACATCCAGCGAAGTGTTAAAGAAATTGAAACCGTTTCTCATTCGACTCTTCTCATTTTTGTGTCGATCAAACAAGACCAGCTCCCCAACGCGAAACTTCTGCCTTTCCGAAATATTTCATTTGCACTGAAGTTCTATATTTACTACGCACATTTATAAAGGCTTTCAGTTTCACATTTAAAAAAACATCAAATCTCATGAAATTTCTAAGATCAACAATTTGTTATTTTCCATCCGGTAAAGGTCATGTGTAGATACCAAATGTATAAAAATAAGTCTGTATAAAGAATATCAGAAGTTAGTAATGCCACATTGCGCAAATTCATGGAAATATTCATTTTTGTTGATAATAAAAAATATATGAAATACATTTCTGTCGATAAATTTAGATATTACAATTCAATGCACCCTTGAATAAGTTTTGGCGAGAGCATGTGCATCAGAAATGGCTTCATACTTTTGCAAATATCTAGCTTTTCCAAGGAAATTTCTCTTCTACTTTCAACGAAATTTCATGTGTAATGATTTGCAACAATCCCAGAACGCATTTTATGATATAAAATTAGTGAGGAGGGATCGGGAGATATCGCTTCCAGTGGCACCAACGTAGGTACGTAAATGAATAGAGCAGGTAGGATAGAGGCCAGAACCATTACACACGTGTGCAAATCGTTAAAATATATGCTCACCAACGAATATCGTAAAGAGACCACGGGCAATTGAGATTCCAACACAGATGTCTAAAAACGGAGCAGCATGATTCCAGCGTGCCATGCCAGTTCCACAGCGCCGAGTCTGGAGAAAGTCGGCACCCAACACTGCGATCCGTCCTCTGACGGCCCATGTGGGTCCATCGCAGGGCTTAGCGCCCATGAGGCCCTAGGGCGCTGAAGAGACCAAGGGCCCGAAGAGGCCTCCAGCGAAGAGCCAAAGAGCGCGAGAGCGTCAAAGCCCTCTCAAGGCTTCAAGGCCACCTGCGAGTGGGAGGGGGATTAGGACGAATGACAGAATGCGATCGCTTTGCAGGATTAGGCACTGGGATGCGGGGGAGCATCTCCAACGCGAGAGGTTAGCTGCGAAGGCGATGAAGCGAGGAAAAAGGGAAGAAAGGGCGTGATAAAAAAATGGGAAAAGAGAAAAGGCCGTTATTTCGGTCCAATAAAATAGATCAGTAAAATTATGGCCTGGAAATAGGAATTGGGAAGGGAGAATCTAGGGAGAAAAAAAAATCACGCACTTTTCTTTCACCAGGCAAGCGACGGGAACTAGGGAGACGAGCAGATAAGCACTTACCAAAGATAGAATTTTGAAACAATATGTCATTCTCTGAAACAAAATTTCGAGCAACGAAAGGAAAAGGAGTCACATCTTTAAAAAAAAACTGGAACTCTAGCATTTAAAAAAGTACTAAAATAAAAATACCGATACTGATGGATCTCGAAAATCTATGCTTGTATGTTAGTATAGTTTATTCTACATAAGCAATGCGTATGGCTATTGTTGCGTAGTCCGCCCAGTTATTCACGAGTCGACTGGGTGAGACTGTATTGTGATTGCTAATGCCAGGAATGAAGACAAAGTTTATGGTGGGTCTGAAGAGGGAGAAAACGGGAATATATTTCGAAATTCTTCGGTGCACACTCATTGCCTAGTCCTCGTTCAATGGCACTCTCATGATTCCACAAAGATGTCAGGAATTAACACAAGATGGAAGAGAAAGGACGTACGAAAGATGGAAGAGAACGTTCAGATGAAAGATGGCAGAAATGGTCAAATGAATACTTGAAAAAAAGGACGATTCAAAGGTGTGAAGTGAAGAAGTGACAGGACATATGAAATGTGAAAGAGAAGAACACATGAAAGATGGAAGAGAAAGGACGTACGAAAGATGGAAAGAGAAAGGACGTACGAAAGATGGAAGAGAAAGGACGTACGAAAGATGGAAGAGAACGTTCAGATGAAAGATGGCAGAAATAGGTCAAATGACTATTTGAAAAAAAAAGAACGAATCAAATGTGTGAAGTGACAAAGTGATAGGACATATGAAAGATGAAAGAAAATGAATACATGAAAGATGAAACAGAAAACACGTACGAAAGATGGAAGAAAAAGAAGAAATGATAAATGGAAGAGCAAGGACAGACGGATGAGAAAGGACAAACGGACGTGAAAGAAGACGACGACAGATGACAAGGAGAGAGGATGGCCCGTGCTGCGTGAGGCAGAGGCAGGTTCGTGTCCGTCACAGAAGACGACGACAGCTGCGGAAAGCGGCCAAGAGCCACGGTGGATGAGGAGGGGGAGGGGGTCTGCATTATGCATATGCATCTTACGCGCCGGAGGCTTTTCTCCAGCTCTGTGGGAGAAGTGGGGCATTACGTCTTGCGTCGAGCCTGCCTCTTTTCTTTCAACCTGTCGCTTTATCCGGCTTTGTTCTCGCAAGGGTTTCAGGAGAGAAATTCTGAAACGGGCTAAGGCGACTTACTCGTCCAAGAACAGAGAGCGTCTTTGTATTCTGATAAAGGGATGAGACCCCGAAATGTCAGATACATTCACGGCGATGCTTCATTTATCAGCGGTTCTCCAGTCAAAATGGAATGAAATTCAATCAATATCGAAATGAGGGCATATCGTGATAACAGGTTTATTATTCAAAAGTCGTAATAAAAAGTGTGAAGAGAAAAGAAACGCAAAAGCATTCTTTATTTATTCAAAGGGCACGATTATTTTGAAAAATTGAAGATCAGCTAAAAGAAATATCTATTACAATTCTGTTTTCACTTCAAAATATTTAAGAGAATTCAAAAGAAGTTAATTATTAATTATTCAGTGTTGCTACCTTGGGCTTGCAAGAAATCATGTATGACGCCATTTCTACAGTTCGCTCCGAGCAGTGGTAGGGTACACATCGCGCTCCGCTCTGCTCAGCATCAGCGAAAGTGAAATACTTTTTCGTTAAGTCTGTTCAATTTACAGTTCTAAAGTATTAGTGCCAGTGTGAAGTGTTGTGTACAATGCGCCGCACAAAGCAAATCTAATTTATCCAATAATTAGTGGCAGTGCAGCGCCGCCCAGCCCTGGCTTAGGCCAGTGCATCGCCGAGGCCATGGCGACCGTGTACGGCACGAACGCCATGGACACATCCCCCAGCCTAACGCAGTCTCATGAAGAGGACCATCTAGAATCGGAAGAACAGCAAAGAATCCGTGACCAGCAGCTTACTGCGTCCGGCCATATCGTGGCAAGCGGAGGCTATCGACAGGGAACTGAAACACCACTCGAAAGCAATGCCGGTAATGGCATACCCGAGGTTAGTAACCATGACTTAAACAGCGGCCTCGCCCTTGGCCAAAATACCCGAGGTCCCCCCGATAACTGTAGCAGCAATGCAAAACTCACAAACAACAGTGGTAAAAGAAGTTTTAACGATACCAGTGATGAATCAATATCGAACAAAAAATCACCAAATAACACAGACTATGTCTATTCAGTGCCGACTGGAAACAGATACGCACCACTAGAGAAACTAATTAATGAACCAAGGTTCACCTACATTAACGACATTTCGAATCAAGAAAACGAAAATGTCAAAATTCCTCCGATCTATGTTAACGATATAGAAAGCATTTCTGAATTCAACAGGGAAATAAAATCTAAAATAACTAATCAGTTCACATCAGATATTAAAAACAACCGAATCAAAATAATGTTCAGAACCATTGCCGATTTCAGAAAGGCTATCAAATATTTAATCAATACCAGTAGGAGATTTCACACGTATAAGGACCCCGCTAACAAGAAGTTTTCTATAGTGTTTAAAAACCTACATACATCAATAACCCAAGAAGAAATATACGAAGACTTGAAGGAAAAGTGTTCATCATTAATTAGTGTCACCCGACTGTATAAAAACAACTTCCCCATACCTGTTGTTGCCGCGGAATTTGACGGTCGACACAGTATTGAATCAGTGCTTCAAATTAAACAAATTTGTAATTTGAGTGTTAAACCTGAACAAAGACGAAAAAACAAAGGCCCTGTTCAATGTCTGCGCTGCCTGGACTTTGGACACACTAAAAATAACTGTAACCACACAATCGCGTGTATTTACTGTGCTGAAAATCACTACTCAGTAAATTGTCCCCAGCGGGAACAAGTACTGATTTGTAAGAACTGCAAGGGCCCCCACCGCGGAGATACTCGAACTGAGGAATGTCCCTTCTACAAGAAACTTATAGAATCCCCCCCAACAAATGCACATGCAAGGAATCTCAAAACTAAATCAAACGTTGGCAGGCCTCCTGCACCCCGATTCTCTACCGACAACTTCCCAACTCTCCAATCAAACAATCAAATTCCAAATTTCACTTATATGAACAATCCGCCTAGAGCAAATCCAAACACCCATTTCAATCAAAACCCCGGGCAATCAACTCATCATATTCCTAATCAAAGTAATAATTCATTTATGCACTCACTAATTAATTCAATCACAGCCTATATAATCAATATAATAAATACTATTATTCCATCAATCATAAGCAACATACAAAATTCATTCTCAGCGTATTTTAATAATAACAATAGCAGTACAACACCTTAGCAATATAAATCTACTAAACTGGAATGCAAATGGCATAACCAATAAAAGAAACGAACTTAACTATTTCCTAAAAGCTAAACAAATCAAAATAGCCTGCACAACCGAAACCCATCTGAAAATCAACAAAGTATTCAACATACCAGGTTATAATACAATCAGAACCGACAGACCTAACAGTAATGGAGGAGGAGTCTTAATACTTATCGAAAAATCTCTCCCATATATTCAAGTGAACCTCCCTAATACGCCTGGTTTAGAAACAACAGCAATCAAATTCCCATTAAATAATAGACTTATAACAGTAATAGCAGCATACAAATCACCACACATAAAAATAGAAGTCACAAACATAGAATCTTTATTTCAACTGAACACCCCCACCATTCTCATTGGAGATTTAAACGCAAAAAACATCAGTTGGGGCTGTAGAATTACAAATAATGCCGGCAGACACTTATTAAAACTAATAACTGACCTAAATTTAAAAGCCTTAATCCCACCAGAACCAACATATTATCCATACGACACGAATAAACATCCAGACATTTTGGATATCGCAATTACGAATACACAAACCACATACTACTCAACACCACTATTTGAACTGGATTCCGACCACTTACCAATCATCATCTCTACACATACCCCGCTCCCACCCCCACCCCCACCTACCCACACATTAAACACGAACAACATAAACTGGAAGGAATTCAGGAAAATAATAACAAATAAAACCCCCAATTTTAAAAATCTTAACACCCCATTAGAAATAGAAAGGGAAATTTCATACTTACACGATATAATTACCAACACTATTAAATATTTACAACCCAATAGACCCCACATCACTCACAGAACGCTTAACAAATTACTGCCAGAAAAAATACTAACAATAATCAACACTAGAAACAGAACCAGAAGGTTATGGACCAAACTCAGAAACTCACACTTAAAGAAAGAATTGAACCTTTTAAATTCAATAACAAAAAAAGCAATAAACGACTTTCATAGCTCAACCTACAACAAACTAATAAAATCATTAAGCACAACCAATAATTCTCTCTGGCAATTCACTAAAAAAATCCTAAAAAAGAAAAATAGCATCCCACCTCTAAATACCCGGATGGGGAAAAAATTCGCCCCTTTTGACAAAGCCGAAGCATTGGCCAATCATTTTGAAACAACATTCACGCTCAACAACACACCAACTCATTCCGATCATGCGATGATACTACAAACAGTTTCAGCCCCGAACTATGATGTACCACAGAGGATAAAATTCATATCCCCAAATGAAGTGAAAAACATAATTAAAAAACTTCCACACAAAAAAGCCCCTGGTCATGATAAAATCACTAATAAGATCCTAAAAAACCTCCCATCTTCAACTATAGCCTATATAAACAACATATATAACTCAATAATAAGAATTGGATATTACCCTATAGTATGGAAAAACTCAATCATAATACCCATTCCAAAACCATATAAAAATCATAGCAGTGTTGAAAACTATAGACCGATAAGTTTACTAAACACACTTTCAAAAATCCTCGAGAAACTAATTCTAAAAAGGTTAAATAGCTACCTTCAATCAACCCAAATTATACCATTACACCAGTTTGGCTTTATAAGTCATGTATCAACTGCACACCAACTACTCAGACTCTCAGAAAATATCCACACAGCGTTTCAAAACAAACATCACACAATAGTTTCATTTCTTGACATTTCACAGGCGTTTGATCGAGTATGGCACGAAGGACTATTATACAAGCTCCGAACAATGGGAACACCAATCTATTTAGTAAATTTCATCAAAAGTTTTCTAACTGATAGATCCTTTACAGTTTCCGTAGAAAATCACATCTCCAACCCCCGAAAAATAATAGCAGGCCTTCCACAAGGTTCACCACTCTCACCCACACTATTCAACATATACACAGCTGACATACCCACTACAATACACACCCAATTAGCACAATTCGCCGACGATACCGCAATCTACAAATCCAGCCACTCACTTAAGACCATTACCGATAGGATACAAAATCACTTAAATGAAATAGACCAGTGGTCAACATTGTGGAAAATCAAACTCAACCCAACTAAATCAACTGCCAAAATATTCTCACTAAGACCATTTTCTCACCCACCACCACTACACATTAATAAACACACAATTCCATGGACACCAAAAAACCAACCAGTAAAATACCTCGGGATGAATTTCGACACAAGACTCAACTGGAGAACTCACATAACACTAAAACAACAACAAGCAAAAATTAAAATAGCTCAACTAAAATGCCTTATCAACTCCAAAAGCCGGCTATCCCTAACAAATGCCATTACAATTTATAAAGCAATAGTCAGACCATTAATGCTCTACGCATGTCCCATCTGGACCAATGCATCTATTACTAACATTAATAAACTTCAAATTGTACAAAATAGATTCCTCAGATTAGCAACACATGCCCCATGGTTCATCTCTAACGCCCAACTTCATAAAGAACTGAATATATCACCGATCATCAAACATATTGCCCATCTTTCCAATAATTTTTACTCCAACCTAAATACAATTAACCGAGCCGTCCACTACAACCTGGCCACTATAATCGACTTCCCGACTAGAATTAAGAATAGATTTCCTGCCGAAGCGTTCTTGAACATTTTCTCTTCTAATTGTCCACAGTAGGGGCTCTTGTAGTTTCCTACACCTATAGTAAGGTAGTTTAGTTTTAAGTTTTTAGTGTTAAGTTTAGCATAAGTTACAATGTAAGCCAGCAAATGCACATGAGATAGTAATTAGTACTGATCTGTGTAATTTCCAATCACTCAATAAATAAATTAAAAAAAAAAAAAAAACGATGGTACAGAATCTCAAGATTTTTAATAATAAATTGAGTATTGTGTGTAATTTAATCGCATGTCTAAGACTTTTTGTTCGTTAATAAACCTTTAGCAATATATTTCACCCAACACAGTATGAGACATAAATGGCGTAATGCACAATTTAGGATATAACCGTTTGAAGTTCGATTTCAAGTTTGAAGCTATTTAAACTTAAAAAAAATATCAAGTGCGCAATGCTCTCACGGATCCAGTGAATGTGAAAGAAATTAGCCTTCAAATGATAAATAGATTAATCTTTTTGAACTTTGAATGAGTGCCTTATTTTACGTGGCGAGACTCAGGCCATGAGGCCTGCTCTTCCGTCTGACCACGCAAATTTTGTTACGCTCCTATCACCTATTAGGGGAGAAAGAAGGTATTACTTGGGCGATGAAACAGGCAATTTGAATTTGGCTCAGAGGCTTCATTTAGGCTTGAGGATCTTTTACATGCAGTAAATCTACTAACATGGGACAGCCGGCTTTACTTTCCCTGCGAACTTTGATACGGATATGACAATAAGAACACACACTAACATGCACTGTGGTTGCGTTGTACGTAAGAAAACACGTTTATGTGCAATACAATACACCAAGAAAAATATTTTCAATACTAGCAAAGAAATTTCAAGCATATAAAGTTACTACGCTTTAATTTAATTTTATCTTCATGTAAATATCTTCTCGCAAATACATCAGTAAAATCAATGTAATATTCTGCTATGAAATTAATATAGTTTTTTAATATTATTTTATTTATTAAATGACAGAGAATATGACTATTCATTTGGCGAGTAATATTATCGAGCTATTGAGAACTATCTTCCTCTATTCATTTTAGATATTGTAATCAATATCTTCAGCACTTGAAGATTATTTAAAGCTAGTGGGGCTAAAACAGCACGTATACCTTCTCGCCCGTACTTTCACGCAAAATTACGCAAAAAGTACTCAAATTTTCGAGAAAAGGTACATGGCCTTATTTCAAAATATATTTTTAAGAAACAGATTTCAGTGAGAAAAAAATCAATCTTCATAACTGTATTTGTAGGAAGACACTGAAAAAATTTTGAACTTTTGCAATTTTCGAAAAATCAGGATTTTCAACGAACATGAGACTTGCACCATTCTCTTAAACGTCATTTACACTAGTTAACAATACAATTTAATAAAAAACAATGGAGCATTTTAAAAAAATTGGAAAAAGTAGTACCCGCCAAAATTAAAATGTCGGTTTCAAATTCAAGGCGCTGCGAAATCAGCCAGATTGATTGAGGAATTTTAGTTTTGGAGAAAATCGGCGGAACGGTTTATCCGCTAGCGTAGTTCACAAATAGGCAAACAGACGGACAGGCGTTTGGCAGTTAATTTTTTGTCACTATCAAGGACCCACAACACATAAATACTGGCTACACCACGTGTTAGAGGATTTTTTCTTAATTTAGCTATTAAATTTATCCACTTTTTCGTTACCAGGGCTCAGCAATAAGAGTTTTTCTGCCGAAAATTCGCCCTTTTTTCGCGCAGTATTACATAAGTTTCTCTATACTGTAACCGCTTGTCGCCGGTCACATTTATAACCAACGGAAAATGGAAGCTATAATACCCGACATTAGGCCCTACACGTAGTTTCTACAGTGGCGAAGAGATGGTGTAAGTCAGAGAAGGATTTCTGAACGCACTCAGACCGTAGCCAATCAGGAAATTTTCGTGGAAATACGGACGTGGCGTGAACTTGCGTCAAAAAAAGAGCTCGCTCTTTCTGGTTCGAGACGGCAAGGAGAACGGTTGTCTACGAGTACGCCACATGGTCGACGAGGGACACGCGAAGATTGCGGAACACAAAAGCTTTAATAAAAGGTAATTGACTGAGCACTTTTCATGGATTTACGTACTGTGAATATCGTGAAATTACATGGAATTAGTAAATGAATATTAAACAAGAATGCGATGAATGAAAGAACGACGGCGGTAATAGATCGAAATGAATCTGTAAAACCACGTTGCTGCATTCTTGTTGCTAGAAAAGAGGACTATTGTAACATAGGACATGTTTCTTCTTTGTTACAGCTTTAATATATTTCATACTTTTCCTATATTCTTTATTCTTATTTTTGGGAATTTCACTTTGGAAATCCTATGATGAAATTTTGAAAGTTATGAGAAAAACGGATTATCCAAACAACTCGTTTGACTTTTGCCATTACGAAGTCATAACTTGGAGTTTCGGACTCGCATTCTGAAGCGACCATCGCCTCTGCGAAAGCTGTGGTGAATTTTCGACTGGGAGACGGTGTTCGGAATACTTCAGTGCGACAGGCCACGCAGGGACTTTGCAGAAGAACGACGACCTTGAGGCGCGAGGGTCGCGCGACGGGCCAGCTACACAGCGCGGGACCAACTTGCGGAGCTCGCCGGTCGTGAGTTATATAAAAGCAGAAAGAACACTCACTTAATTTCAGTCTGGAAAAAAACTTCTGAGATAGGAGTATCATTATACTAGCCAAAACGTTGTAACGTGAGCTTCCCTCAATAACAGACGTTGATCGGGCAAGTTTCTGAGAACATTGGTCTTGCTTGCCAGTGGTTTTATTTCTTTTCAACAGTCGTAACAAGAATCAGATTAAAGTAGTTTTTTTATGTTTATGATAGAAGTTGTTTGTACAGAATTATTTATTTAGAGTCATATTTTAATGATTCAAATCATTTAAGATACGTTATGAAACAAAATTTTGTGTTGAAAGGCTATGTAGAAGCCGAAGGTCAAATGTGACTACTGAGTGTAACGTAATTAGTGATTTAAAAGGTAGTAGTGAATTTCGAGTATTGTGTGTATGTGTTTTTCTTTTACAGGATGAATATTTGTACTATGATTTGTGTGTCTCATGTGTGATATTCTTTGCGAAGTGTAAAATTGTATCCATTGCTTGTTTTCTTGTAAACAGGGATCTGAATTATTATTATTCTAGTGAAAAACTGCAGTTTAGGTAGGGAATTAGCTACCATAATTTTACGAAAAGTGAAAACATAGGAGGATCTGTGAATTTCATTTGTACAGAGATTTGGCATTCAATAGAATACATGTAATTACATTGATGTAAACGAAAAATGTAAAATCTGTTACATTTTGGCGCTCTAGAATATATGTTATTTGTCATTTAAAACTGAAAAATTGTGTTGGTCTATTAATTGATCAGTAGCTTAACAAAGACGAACCCACTACCAATAGGGAAGTTTATCCGTAAACTGAGATATTCCCAGGGATGCGTGACGGTGTAATCACACGTCGCAAAGTAGGCAAATGACAGATCTACTTTTGTAATCGGTGAGCCAAGAGAAGTACGGTTACAATACTATGTACTGAGAAAGTAAAATTATTTTGATAGTAATGTATTTTCTACTTCATCTCATACGCATGTACGTTCTTTTCTCTCCGTTACCTTCTCTAACCTTGTTTAGGCTAAATGTTAAGCTAACCTGCGTACGTCGAGGATGTAGGATAACGGGAGTGCCGATGAGCAACGGCTGAATGAGATATATCCTCCCGATCAAGTCATATTGGAGAGATTGATTGATTGATTTTTTCGTGTTTCCGAGCGCGTCAACGGCTTTGGTCATTAGTCCCGTTAGTATAGTGCATGCTTTTCCTCGGGAGATGGTGGTGAGCTTCCCCCACTGGATGGAGATATCTGGCGCCGATCTACCGTCGGCTAGTGGGGTTTTCCCCTAACCAAGACTCTCCCACCAGCGGGCCACCGCCCCAACCGGGACAAGCTGTAAGCTCCTGACCGGTCCCCCGGAATATGTGGTAGTGTAGTGCATGTTAGTGTGTGTGTGTGTGTGCGTGTGTGTGTGTGTGTGTGTGAGGGGAGAGGATAGGACAAGGAAGAGGAAGGAAAGATCGCGCGCGGTCCGTGGTCCGTTTGTTAGGGTACTGCTCCGGCATTCGCCTGGTGTTGATCGGAGAAAGCACGGAAAACTACCGATCAGAACAGCCGGCTGCTAGAAAGCTAGTGTCGAAAATCCTGCCGCCGTCAGCACTCAAACCTAGGACCTCCCGGTCAGAGGCGCTGCAGTGACATCAGTTGATGCACTGAGTTACCGCTCCCGGTTCAGATTGGAAAGGATTCTGAAAACATACCAAGACGATATTTCTATTGAATGAATTGCACAGAGTGCGTGTATCAGAAACACTCCTACTGTCTCCGACAAGTAGTAACATAAGTTTTTAATCAATTTCCAAGTCTTTTGTATAAGCCCTAACGATAATTTCTCTGTGGGTTGTCAATTTTAAATGCAATATTTAATAGAACATTTCAAGCCTTTTCAACATTTGAATAAGTACAATGTTTTATTATTTGAAAAGTTCTAATTTTTTTGGAAAAGTTAGGATAAAATTTTATCAGTTACTCAACACATAATCAAATACTCACCCACAGATTTTGCTTCAAAATGAATAAATTCATTATTTAATGCAAGTAAACAAAAAGTTATGAATGTTAGTATATAATAAGGGACTTCTCCTTTGTGGCAATTTTATTGCGTGATGTGTATCTCTGTACGCCTCTTTAGCTGGTCGCGCTACCTAACAGCCACAGACGAAACTAACTTTTTGCGGCGGCGCGCTACATTGGATTGTCGCCATTGCGTTTCCGACCCCGAGGGAGTTAAGAGCTGTTAGAACACGCCACCTTTCATCTATTTGCGAGTCTATCATCTAATACTGCATTTCCAACGCAGAACTATGAATTGACGATGGGTCGACTGTGAGACAAATTATTATGCCGTGTGAGACAAAGACCGACATGTTAGTCATCTGGTATATTTGCTGAAAATATTGTAACAATGTTGTGCAATGTTTACAGAACATTAGCAAAACAAAATGTCTGGATTTCTGAATTTGTATAAATATTCTATTCTAGTCACCTCTATTTCCCTGTAAATGTAAAGGTTTACGAAGTGGAAAACGCATTTTATAGTGAAAATGAGTCTATTGCAGAATATGATTACAGGTCTGTATTCTCGTGAAATTGTGTAAAACAAATTAATGCAGTATAATTATTCATTATCATCTCAGATTGTGTAAATAATATAAAAAATATGTAATGAGTAAGGCGCAGCATGTGATACAACTAGGAGTAAATATTTATAAAACGTACAAGTATTAAGAGCGCGTCAGCCCAATTACTAGAAATTTAACACGTATTATAAAGTAAGTAAATAACCAATGATCTCATTTAATGACCATTGTACCTACTATTACCCGCGTACGTTTTCTTGAGCCGTCTCTTCACTAGTTGCAAGAGGAGTGGGCAGTTTGGTCATTTTCACAAAAGGAATTGTCAAATCAAATTTGTAATTCGTATTTGAGTGCAACAGTTTATATTACTCAGGAGCGAACATTTATGGTTATCAGATTTCGTCTACAACGCTCGTTGCTATCATTTACTGTTAATTTAAATAATGTTGGCCAAGGAGTGGGGGTAGACAATCTGAGGCTCAAGAAAACGTGCGCGAATTGTCTCCTATATTATTTCAGTAGCATTGATGCCTTTTGCGGCTCTCACACGTAACCAATCTTTATAAATGCGGTCTCTAATAAAATATAATTGCACGGAGATGTGAAAAATTGCATTCTGGATTTAAAAATTTGAAAGATTAGTTGAAAAAACGCATCTAAATATTCATGTCAAATGCAACCTGCAACACTCGACAGCATCGTCAAACTCTGTATAGTTAAAAAACTCCTAAACGAAGTCTTTAGGGCCTTAGACGTTTGAAGCCTAAAGCCTCAAAAAATCCTTCCTCAGATCATAATCTACAGGAAAAGAGCTTCTTGGACATTGTATTACATTTTGCTGGTCCGGTAGTTCTCGATACTACCACCCATCTGTCCAGAGACGTGCAGAATCTGCAACTGTATGAGAGATTAAACTAATTACTTCATATTATAGGCAATTAAATTCCACGTTGTACCTCTCAGTTCGGTAAAAATGTTAAATAATATTCCAAAGAGTAGGGTTATGCTTGACCGATACTGAATTTTCGCATGAACAACTTTACGTAGCTTTCTCGAGTGTAAAAGTTTTTGTATGATTTTTGTGTCTATTAAGGAAAGCGAAAAGGTAACTGTCAAGCAAGATTGTGTAATTACTTCAAATGTTTTTGAGGAAGTGTTGTGAATTGTTCCAATAACATACATATAATCCTGAATAAACCTTTATTCAAAATTTGTTTCAAACATCAATTTCATTGTTCTTTATTTTTATTTTAAATTCTACAAGTATATTGGAAGTTATCTTTTTAATTTTTAAAACAAATAAATACGTTTTATTAACAACTTCTCTTCATACGGAAAAGCAAAGATAGGGAAGAGGGTGGAATTTAACGTGCGAAAATTCTTGCACGGGTACGCTAGTAATTTATAATACATACGTAGAACACATAATAGTTAAGTACTTGCGAAGATAATCCAATAATTAGGTTAGCAAACGTTTCACATTTCTGCTAGCTGCATGCATCATAGAGGAGCGTGCTTCACATAACGCACACCATTTCGTGGAACACTCAAGTTTCAACCCTCTACATTCGAAGCTTTGACGGTGGGAAGCGATTCGCAGAATTATGTCGTTGCAACGTGATGCCCTTCGCAGCGTGGTGAGCACCATCAAGTAATTAAATGCAGAAAATATCTAAAAGCTATTAGAAACTGGTTGAAGAATTATCCAAAGGCAGAACGTACCCTGTCAAATGATAGTAAAAACGTATGTGCATGTCGTTTGTTTTTGGCCAAATTGGGACAATTGAGTAGTACCGAAATCTATACATTAATAAGTGAAGAGAAAACGTTTTTAAGTTTATTGTGAGCACGGAAGAGTGTATGATATGACATACTTCAAGTTTGTATGGAAAAGGAGTGAAGAAAGCTAACACATGTGTAATGTGTGTTACAAATATATAAAATGAAATAAAATAATGTGGTGTGCAGATAACAATTACAACACGCTGCCACACACTACAATCGTGCATAACTTGAAAACGATGCGTCTTATTTTTGACCTCATTTTTGTGTCCTCTACGGGACGCGGATTTTGTTTTCAATGCCATAATCTACAAAATGAGACATTTTTAGACGTTTATTCGAAGCTAAACGTTTAAGATGAAAATACTTCCATTGATATTTGCATTTGTGTAATTGAAAAGTGATATTATATTTTCACTTCACATAACCTTACCCGAAAACAAAGCGTATATGGGGCAGTATAGTTGAGTTCCCAAGGACTTTGCTCTGTTTGCGGTTGAGGTTTCGAGACCAGTTTCCGCTGTATTTCTCAGCCATGTAACAGATGCAAAAAGCGTAGTGATCCCCCTGTTTTCATAGATTTTCAAATTACATAGCTATTGCAGGATATTATAGCAAACAACACACCCAGAAGACGTATTTATACACGATCGGTAGATGGCATAACAAAACAAAATTAAAAAAAAAAATATATGCAATAATTACAGAGCTGTTCTGTTTGACAAAAGAACCTCAACATTAAAAGTTAAAAATGTAATGAATTACGGTCGAATTTCGTTTACTAAAATTAGTATGAATTATTTTAAAACTACCTCCTAAAATTACGTTTGAATATTCGGCTCATGTGGGGTGAAAATGTAATAACACTTCCTTAAACGGTACTTGAAATAGCATTGATCTGAACGGTTGCTTTTTTTCATATCTAGTAGTAGGTGTTTCAATTCACAAGTATTGAATAAATTAATATAGGGCATACTGGAATAAAGAAATTGTTTATTTTTGTAAATATAAGCGGTTTTAAGAATATTTATTCTAAGTGGAATTAAAACTAAAACTAGCCCTCTGAATATCATTATCCTGTGACTCTCTCTCTTGTAGCTGACGAAATACATTCGCTCATCGACTCTATGTTGTCATTGATCACATACCAATCTCTTCGAGTCGATTATACTACCAAATACCTGTCAACACCGCTGACCGTTAACCTATGTTACCTTACCACTCAATGTCGAGACTTGACATCACAATGACAGGAAATGAGCGGTGCATCTGAATACAAGCAGACAACGACAACATGTACTTTCCCCTTCAATATTCTAATGTTCAAGTTTATACGTTCTCCCCATATTAGTTAATAAATAGCTTACATAAGTTTGTAATATTTTGATTTAGAACACAATAATAATAGGGCACATAACATGAAATTGTGGGCCATTTAGAAATATTTTAATAACATTAAATTCGCTAAATTTTTTAGTAGATTTTTCATGAATTTGTAGATTTTGTTCAGATTAACTCCTAAGCGTCATAAATACACATTCACTAATATGACGTAACTAATTTTTACCGAACACCGTCGAAATGTAGCGTAGAAATAGAGTGAAGAGCTTATGTCTAATCTTTGTTCGGAAAATAACATCAGAACGTTCAATATAAACTATGGACGTTGTTAGCCATGTTCCTAAACTACAAGGTTGGTTGTTTTTTAGTGATTCCGGGCGCGTCAACAGCTTAGGTCATTAGTCCCATAAGTGTAGTGCATGTGTCTAGTCGGGAGGTGGCGGAGTACTTTCCCCGATGGATGGCGAGATCCGCCGCCGACCTACCGTTGTCTAGCGGGGTTTTCCCTCAACGAGGTATCCCCCACCCACGGGGCACCGCCCCAGCCTGGACAAGCTGTAAGCTTCCGACTGGTCTCCCGGCATTGTGATACTGTTGTGCATGTTAACGGAAGTGTATGAAAGGCGAAAGGGTAGGACAAGGAAGAGGTAGGAAAGATTGAGCGCCGTCCGTTACCCGTTTGTTAGGGTACTGCTCCGGCATTCACCTGGTGTTGATTAGAGAAACGACGGAAAACTACAGATCAGAACAGGCGATTCTTCTTTAGACAGTGACTGAATTCGACCTATCTGACAAGCTAGTGTTGAAAATGCTGCCACCGTCGGGACTCGAACCTAGGAGAGGTGAGAGGGACTGCAGTGACATCAGTTGATGCACTGAGCCATCTCTCCTGGTCCTGAACTACAAATTAAGTCTAGACCATTCAAACATTTATTCATTATTTCGTGTTTTCCGCGCGCTACAGGCGTAGTACATGTTTTCTTTCGGTCGATGATGGAATTCCTACTTCGCACAATCGTGAGCTCCGGCGCCCATCTACGCCCTGCATTGCGACGTTTCGCGCCTCCAGGTATATCCACCAGCGAGGTACGGCCCTAACCAGTACAAGGTCTAAGCTCCCAACTGATCTCCCGATATGTGTGGTACCAGCGAAAGTGGCTCAGGGCATCAACTGATGTCGCTGCAGTGCATCTGATCCGAGGATCCTAGTGTTCCACTCCCGACGGTGGCAGAATTTTCGACACTAGCTTGTGAGCTATGTGGAATTCAGTCTCTGTCTGGAGGAGAATTATGGCGGCCGGCTGCTGTGATTAATAGTTTCCGGTGGTTTCTCTGATCAACATCAGGCGAATGCCGGAGCAGTATTATAACAAACGGGCCACGGATCGCGCGCGATCTTTTCTTCCTCTTTCTTGTCCTTTCCTTACCCCTTACTTACAAACACATGCACTACACTACCACACATGTCTGGAGACTGGTCGGGAACTTAGAGCTTGTCCCGGGTGTGCGGTGCCACAGCTGGTAGGATATTATTGGCTGGGGAAAGTCCTCGCGAACCGACGTAGATCGGTTCCGGATCTCGTCAGCCAGGGAAGATCAGCGCCACATCCCGTGATAAAATCATGCACTGCACTTCGGGACTAATGATCTTAGCAGTTTGCGCGCCTCGAATCACCGATCAATCAAAATCAAAGAACACAAACGACTTGTGTGGTTGTGTACTTCCTGTAATTGTAGGAGTGCGTGTGAGGTGGGAAGGCAGTACAAGGAAGAGGAAGGAAAGATCGCGCGCGGTCCGTGGCCCATTTAAGTTAACTGCTTCGCCATTCATCTGGTATTGATCGGAGACGACATGAAGGACTACATGACGGAGTGTTTCGTCTCTCACAGCTCTCAGTATGTTCCACGCTCTGTCGAACCACCCGGTTCCTCCTCCCCCACCCGGTTCCTTACCCCCGTCTCCGCCCCCCCCCCCCCGCAGCCGCTGCTCTCTTCCAAACGCTTCCTGCAGACGGACGCAAGGACGGATGGACGGAAGGACAGACGGACAGAGAGACGACCGAGCGGGCGTTTTTCGCCGGATTTTCCGCGAACTCAAAAACGCGTGTATCCTCGGACGCCGCTTTCCAGTCCGCTATCCTTTTGAACTTCGTGACTGAGGGCGAAGGCAAAGAAGGGTGATCGTAAAGCAGGCAGCCGCCACGAGCCTTTGCAGGGCTCGGCGGCTGATTTCCACGAAGGCTTCCCGGATCGCAGAGGGCTCCCTTAACCCTCCGATTGAGGTACGTGTTAGAGGATCTCGGCACGTGCCCGTTTGAGCTGTGTTTAGGCGTTTACACGAAGTGTACCGAGTGTTAACGAGTGTATATTTGGAAATGTAAACAAAGTTTTTTCGTATTAATTACAAAAATAAAATAATTTTGAGTGTATTTAAAAACGGAACATTCCGAACTCGTACGTATTTATATTTTTACCCTGGCCGGTGGTTAGTTTCTGAATACATGAGCCTTTCCCAAAGATATTGATATCAATCCCCTGAGGCCGATTTTAACTCCATTAAGAGACGCCAATGAAAAATTACGCTTTAATTTACATATAATCTGAGGTAATAAATACATTTCTATAATAACAACTAATTAAACCCAAGAAAATAACATATTAAAATGGCAAAATATTCCTAAAACATTACATAACCATCTAATATGAATTTTAAGTAGGAAGAAATGCAACAGTTAGAAGGTAAAAATTAATCCTGACAATTTGCAAGGAGGACAATTTGCACATTACCATTTAACAATCACAAGATGTTTTGTAGCCGAAATGTCTGAAGGCATGGGCAACGTACTTTGGAGAATTTTGACGTTGTACCAAGCACATGACTCTTTACGTAGTGTATTCTGTGAAATAATTTAACTACGAACAAACTAACAGGATTCATGTTACTCGTATTTGAGCAAAAGAAGACATGTTACGAAGCAACATGGGTTTACGTTGTACAATTGTGTAAATGTCGAATGAGCTAAACGTGCTGTATATTGTCAGAACTTAAATTTTATCAAAGTTCAATTATAATAAACTTATGATATTCTTGAAAGACTTATCTACCATAGATACCAAGACAAAAAACAAACAAGCTAGAGATATATCTGCGAAGAAATCTTAGAGGTCGAGAAAAGAATCTCAAACTCGTACATGCCGATAAAATGGAAATTCTAGGACTAAATAAATTACAAAAAGCAGTGCCCACAAAGATGCAAAACAATAGAAGTTGGCAGGCGGCTGGCGCCGCTACTGCGGAAGTGTGCAAGAAGGCGGTGCGACGGCTAGCGTGCCTGGCGCCTGTTCCGGCGACGCGCCCGCCGCACCGCGCTACGGACCGCGATAAAGGCTGCAGCTGCCGCGCCGCCACCCCAATCCCAGGTCACGTGCCCTCAATTGGCGCGCCGACCCCTGCGGCAATCCGCTCGCGGGTCGCCGCCACCTCGCCGCGACGCGTCGCGACGGAGGGGCTGGCTCCTGCTGCGATGGGGGGGCGGCGCCCATTGTAGGGGCATTGTCTGGAGGTAACGTGGGCACTACGCGGGGGCGCAGGTGTTGGCGGGGGAAGAGGTAAGGGCAGAGACGTGGCAGGTGTATGTGCATGTGCGTGGGCATGGGCAGGTACATGGGGATGGACATGGGGATGGAATAGGAATGGGCACGAGCGCGGGCGGAAGTAAGGGCAGCCATGGCATGTGCATGTGCAAGGGTGAGGACATGGGCATGGGCATGGACATGGGCTTGAACCTGAGTATGCACATAGGTATGGTATGGGAGGAGCACGAACGTGGGCAGAGGTAAGGGCAGCCATGGCATGTGCATGTGCAAGGATAAGGACATGGGCATAGGCATGGGCATGGGCATGGGCATTGACTTGGGAATGGGCATGGACATGAGTATGGACATGGGTATGGTATGGGAATGAGCACGATCATAGGCAGACGAAGAGACAGAAGCAGCCAAGACCTGCTTTACATTCTTTAAAATGAAAATTTATGTATGAATGGAGAGGAACATTGTCCATTGTTGAAAAAAACATTATGTAAGAAAAAGAAACTCTTAAATGTTACAGTTTCTATTATTTCTTGTGTGATAAATTTATAAAAGTTCTCTATTACCTATTTTAAACTGAATTATTAATTTATTAAATTATTAATTTTCCTGCCAATTTTAAGCATGGAATTTTAAGCATAAGCAATTTTAAGCATTTTAATAATAGTATCATTTAAGTTGCAATTTCATTCTCCTTGCAGTACGCTTTATTTGTTTTTCTAGTAAAATATTTCACATTGAAAAGTAAAAATGTTAAGTGGGAAAACGGGCTCAGATTTGCTTGTTACTTCTCTTAGGCACTTCTGTTGGCTACTTCTCTTCTTTTAGGCTGCGCACGCCTCTGTAGAAACGCGATAGATGCGTAAGATGATAGTACATCAGGCGTTTTATTAAATTTATTTATCAGAGTGAGCTGATTATACAACGCTCAGCCATATAGCTTTTCAGTTGTTAGGAGCGAGCATTTTCAGATGAAAATATGCGAAGGGGGTGGCTACGGCCACCTCCCATTAAACATAGATTGAAGTAGTGCGAGTGATAAAGTGGAGGAATACATATTGTTGACTTTTTATGGGAGGACTATTTATTTTATTATCTTATATCAGCCAGTTTCCGGAAGATGTGGAAGCGGAGTCGGTTGAGGAGACGAGTTTCTACGGGATGCTCTTTACCTATGTTGTAGTGGGAAGCACCGGTAACTTTGGAAGAATGAACATCAGGCGGTTGATAACATTTGTACGCGGTAGGTGGTGGAGTGACAGTAGCATTAGGGATCACTGCAGAACCCGAATATGGCATCTAAGACCAAATATACTTGGGTTTCTCTAAGCTGGCTGATGACAGTTGATTAGCTATTACGGTTTCGTCCAATCGGGAGCTTAAACGTCACACAGTGACGTCGCCGTAATGACGTTTTACCTCTTGATTGGACGACACCGTAACAGCTGATGAAGTGTCATCGGCCAGGATAAAAAAAATGTATGGAAGTGTGAAAAAAGAGACCGGGAGCTCAGTGCATCAACTGATGTTACTGCAGCGCCTCTGACCGGGAGGTCCTAGGTTCGAGTCCTGACGGCAGCAGAATTTTCGACACTAACTTTTCAGCTAGGTCGTATTCAGTCGCTGTCTGGAGGAGAATTCCAGCGGCCGGCTGCTCTGATTGGTAGTTTTCCGTGCTTTCCCCGATCAACACCAGCTGAATGTCGGAGCAGTACCCTACCAAACGGGCCACGGACCGCGCGCGATCTGTCCTTCCCCTTCCTTGTTCTATCCTCTCTCCTTACACACACACACACACACTTACACTAACATGCACTACACTACCACGCATTCCGGGAGACCGGTCGGGAGCTTAGAGCTTTTCCCGGCTGGGGCGGTGCCCTGCTGGTGAGAGATTTCTGGTTATGATACCCCGCTAGCCGACGGTAGGTCGGCGCCGGATCTAGTCATTCAGCGGGGGAAGATCACCGCCATCTCCCGAGAGAAAAAAAATGCACTTCACTTACGGGACTAATGACCAAAGCAGTTGACGTGACCGGAAACACGAAAAAATCAATCAATCAATGGAAAAAAGGGGGCCCTGGCGGGTGCCGCTGGGCACTTCGTTAGGGATACGGTGTCGGTGTCCGTGGGGAAAATGAGTATTCATGAATAGTATAATGATTTCTGAGAAGAAATAAACACATAATGATTTCTTTTTGCGGAAAGAAGTGTTAACTTTCGTAACAGCACAAAATGATAGGCATGATGTTGAACTTCAATCTATTTTACTTATTGTACGAAATTGTAATATTGAATGTAATATTACTCCGATTGTTCCAAAAGTAAGAAAAGATTAAAAGTAATATTTTTTTACATATTATGACATCAATAATGTTCTGCCTCTAAACGAAGTTCATATTTTGCATAATACGTTGCATTCAAAAATCGTGTATGAATGGGTTAGAAAAGAAGTATATCAATATAATTATTTCTTCTTGCATAAGGAAGTGTTAACTCTGATAACATTGTTAATTGATAGGCGCGATATTGAACTTCAATCAATTTAGTATACGTGGAACACAAGTCGTTCAAAATATTTTGTACATCTTCATTTCATGTTATTGCCTGTTGGATAATGTAATGTCACATAATACTTAAAGTCACTATAATTTTAACTCATTCTCGTATGATTATCTTTTCAAACCCTTTCTGTTTCGTGTCAACCTGAGCGCAACTTGCCGCAAAACACTTTTGATGCATTTGTGGATAAGTACTGGGGTTCCCTATTTATGAGGCTTCCTGTGTCCTTTGTGATCTCATCGGAGAATTCACGGACTGCACACAGTTGCACATTGAGCCATTTCTTTCGTAAGGGAAGTTGTGAAGGTCACTAACAAAAAGACTAAAACACCACTGCACGATAGAGACAGAAGCAAAAGAAAAGTCACACAACTTCTGATGAAATTCGAATTTTCATCAGCCATTCGTATCAATTGTGGACAAAAAGTTTCAAACAATATGCTCAGAATAGTATTTTCATTCGGCCTAAATGCTAAAATGTATCTCACATGCCCATTATAGGCAGCAAAACTAAATTTGAAATGTAATTGGAGCACAGAGGTTTAGAAGTATTCGTAGATGTGTAAATTATCATCTGTTTGAGAAAGCTTTGTAGATTGGATTAGATAACACAGTTAATTGAAAAAATAGTAAACATAACCTAGAAAATGACAGTGGAAAAATACTACGGACCAGCCGCAGTCAAAATGCTGCTGAACAAAACCACACAAATTGATTGCTCAAAAACAACAAATATAATACTCTCATGTTACATTGTATTGAATTTAATAATAAAAGAAAACAAGTCTTCACGCGTACTGCAATAATATAGTATAATACATATGGATTACTTTAAATCTTCAGCTACCGCGATAGAGAGAAAGTTATGTAAAGCTGCGGGAAATAAGGCGAATTTTCGGCAGAAAAAACCCTGATTACAGGGCCCTGGCAACAAAAAGTTAATAAATCCAGATGCTACATTTAAAAAAAAATCCCCTATTACGTGGTGTAGTCAGAATCCATGTTTTGTGGGTTCTTGATACAGAAAAATTGATTGACGGCAAAACGTCTGTCCGTCCGTCTGTGAACAACGCTAACGGCTAAACCGTTCAGCCGATTTTTTCCAAAATTGATATGCCTCAATCAATCTGTCGCGGCCCATTGAATTTGATACCGATATTTGAATTTTGAGGGGTACTTTTCATGATGCTCCTGAGACATTTTCAAAAAAGGACTCTATCATTTTTTATTATTTTTTGTTGTTGGAAATGTGAAAGACGTTTAAGAGAATGGTGTAGGTGTCATGTTCGTTGAAAACCGTGATTTTTCGAAAATTGCAAAACTTCAAATTTTTTTCGGCGTTTTCCTACAACTCCAATTACGAATATAGATATTTTCCTTAATGATGTATGTTATAAAAGATATATTTTAAAATAGGTTTCGTGTATAATTTTTCGAAAATATGAGTACTTTTCGCATAATTTTGCGTGAAAATACTTGGAAAGAACGTGTTGTACCTACTAGTTTCCTTAATGAAATCTGTTCTTTAAAACTAGATCGGAAATATACGAAAATGAACATCTTTGTATTTTTGAAAAATGAAAATGCAAATGTTCAACTATTTTTGAGGTTTTGGGAAGACAGCGTTTAGCTATGAGCCTGATGATATAGGGGTAACGTAACTGGCGTGATAAATATGAGGACCTGCATTCAAATCCCAGTGCGGAGGAAACAAAATGCCGGTTGGAAACACTTTTGAATATTCATTTTGTACTAAATTATTGCGTAGCAGATACAAATAATGCGATAAAGTATATGCCGCCCTAGCTCCACTAGGTTGAAGTCATTTTGCGTCATTTTGTACTACGACGAGCACGTTATCTCAGCTTTGAATGGTTTTGGTAGGTTTTCGAAATGGCAGTAAAAATATGATGCTAATCGCGCTATTCGTCAAAACCAATTCAATAGAGTCACAGCTTCTTCATTAATAGAGATATTCACAATGTATATTCTTTAATGTAGCTATTCAATTTTCTCCAGTATGAACACGTGTATTTGCCTTACACAATTAATAAAATGAGATGCCTTTTATCGAAATTACATTGTAGAAAACAACACAAACGAATCACTAATTTTTAAAAGCTTCTACGTCAACTGCTCACAGAAACGACGCCCCCCAGGGCAACAAATCTCTGCCCTGCACTCTGGACGTCGTTCACTCTCGGCAGGCAACACATTCATTTCATTTAGATCTCCTTAGATTTTTTAAAAATTATTTATTTAAGGTCGCCTTTTAAACAGCTAGGTCATTGGCGACCACAGTTACAAAAATACAGTATTTACAAATTCACATACTAGTTACACATTTTCATGGGATACACATACACAAATCCTAAATCTAAATGTTATACATAGGACAGACATTAAATAGAGATATAAAAATAATAGATATAAATAATAGATAAAATAATAGATATAAATAAAAATAAATAATAGATAAAAATATAAATAAATATAAATAAATATAAATAAATAATGGATAAAATAATAGATATAAATAATAGAGATATAAAAATCTAAGGACAGACATTGTCTGCCCCATTGTCTGTCCTTAGATTTTTATATCTCCTCATTTATACACTTGTTACTAGTGGCGTTGATTCTTGTTTAGAGGTCATAACATGCACTAGACATTTTAATTTGTATTGTTTTGAATTTACGAACGATAGAATCTGTGAAAATGTTTAGAAGTCTCACCACATCAAGATTTTCCGAACCTGCAAAAACGCCTGTTTTTAAAAGTCATTAATTCTTGTAATTATTCATCATATACCAACATATACAGTATTCAAGAATTTGACTTCTGAATACGTATGCCTTCGGGTAAAAAGTATAATGTTCCATTGAGAGAAACAAAATTACTCCAATATCTTTAAAATAAAAAATGCTAACAAATGTTGTGCTAATAAGTGTAACAGATGAACCCCTATATACTGAATCATTTGGTGAAAATTCCGCTTGAATATTTTGAACCATTTAGAAAATATTCGAGGTGGTGGTTTTTATTGAGTAACCCTGTAAAAGTTGTGTTCCATAAAAGTACTATCCTGAAAAAGTTGTTTTCCATAAAAAACACGTAAATGACGCATTTAAGGCGGGAGAGTCTTCCTTGGAGCCTTCTTACCGCATGACTGCTCTGTTCAAAGTAGAAATGAGGCGCAATGAGTAAGAGAATTAATCGCTACGTGCACTATGAAAATAGGCGGAATAGCACAATGAGATATTTTGCATTTTTTAGTCAAAGCAGAAACTATTCCATTGTTTTCAACTTTTTCCTGATTTCTGAGAGTTTAACGAAACTGTAGACACCTCTTGTATGGACGGAGACTGCATAGTTTTCTTTCAATTTCTGCGCGGATTGGAAATTAGTAATACAGATTATTAGAAATGTTGGAGAATGGCTCAGAAAAAGACAATTTTTCTCCAGTTTTTCCTGCATTTTTACGTCCGAGTTTTTGCTGTTATATATAAGAGAAATGACATTTGAGTTGCGTGCTACAAAATGTATCAGCCACTGCTGTGCAAATGCAGCAAGACTGAACTCACTGTTTCACTGCCAGGACGGCGTATGTGACTTTGTATAACATTGACCCGGAGGCGAAGTGCATTGTGGCCCGTCATAAACAAAAAAATGACGTAAAAGGAATGCTGAATATGAACGGAGAGAAAGAGTAGTGCTGCCTCAAATTGGTGATTTTTCTAGCAAAACGGCAGGGCACAGCGGTGAGATTTACGAAAAACAAATCTAGTGGAAACAAAGACGGCAAGTGGGAAAGGAACAAAATGAGACATTTGCTAGAGAAAAAACCAATGTACTTGATTTAAGAGTGAGATTTGTGGGAATCATCGGAAAGATTTTAGGTTCATAACTAAATTACATTTCAACATTTGACAATAACCACACACATCTAGTGTTTCCTTATTTTCCTTGCTCCCTCTTTCTCTGCTGTGTCGGGAACTACTTGTAATAGTAGTTCTAATAACTTGTAATAACACTTTTTTTCTATTTTACGCCTAAAACAAACTAACTGATTTAATTTCATTGAAACATATGCGAGTTCAAGAAACAGAAACGAAATCGAGAGCATGTTGCAATTATTTCTTAGAATTTTTCTTTCTTGTCCTGCGATTCTTAATTTTTCATTCATTTTTCATATAGATTCCATAAACAGATTCCACAAACTCATTCAATGAGATATCTAGGCATTTATCTCGATACGAGAATTACCTGTAAATACATATTATGTGTAAACGAAAATAACTCCAGTTATAATACAATTAACTGTACTGATTGTTTGCTAGAAAATCAGTGTTAGTTTTAGACAAAATACTCATTTCTAAATCATTCTTAAAGACTGTTTGGACTTACTGTATACAGTTCTGAGCCATAAATTTGTTAGATAACAAAGACGAAATAAGACGTCTTAAAAAATTTAAGCCTCTAATTTTGCCTCACAAATTTTGATGTATAGTTTACACGTGCATCCAGTGCATTAATGGAGAGATATTGAGTATCTTCTTCAATCAATGTTAATTACGAAATAAACAAATTTGTTCATTGTTCTCATGTATGAACAGATTGTAAATAAACGTTTAATAAACAAATTCATAATATGAAAGATATGAAACAGGATATAATCAACATCAGTATTCGACTTATCAAGTTTTGGATTCGTCTCACCCTCAATTGAACTCCGAACATATGTGTATAAGTAAACTAGATGGGAATAAGGTGTTGAACAGCGGCATAACATGAAAAAAGACGACTCTTTATATCCATTGCAATAAAATATTTGCGTTTATTAGCACGGTACAAATTACATCTCTGTAATGTTCTCAAAATCTCAAAAAAATAAACTTAGTAAGTTTTGTGCCACAACCCCTTAGATAAAGAAAAAAGTAAACTGTAAAGTAGAAACCATAAAACTCAAAAGCACCAAGCAATGGGGTGATGTGTGAGAGGATGCCTGCGACGGTGGAGACATCGCCCCCCGCCGCAACCTCTTCCACATCCAACTCAACCTCCGCCGCCTCCACCGCCTCCGCCGCCTCCGTTCGCGAGTAAAAAGAAACAAAGCCATTTGCATAACGCTGATGGCGCCTGCTTTTCTGTTCCCCGCCCTTCCCGATTCCCAGGAAGCGGCCGCGCTCAACGCCCCGGGGGGGGGGGCGTGGCGGGGAGGGGGCGGAGAAGGCACACACTGGTCCGATACGAGAGATAATACAGAAAATAAAATTACTATAATAAATTATTATTATTAAATTAATATAATTACTAAATAAATTAATAGAGAATTACAGAAAATAAACTTTGAAACTAGTAGAGCTACAACAGCACGTACCTTCTCGCATTACTTGTAACGGTTACGAAACATTATAATACTACCACTTGAGCACCCAGTGGATTCCCGGTATTCCGAACTAATTGAGTGTGTGGTCTGTTCGGATTCGGAAATGTTCGGATTATTCGAAAAATGTACCGTACATATACAAATACATCTGTAGGATTACCAGACACAGTGGCACCTAGCTTGTGATGAGAGAAAATGACAATGTAGCATAGCGATTCTATCATCACATCACATCATCAAGCAGATTCAGTTTCTACCGCCAAAAGATAACCGGTTTTGGAAGTTCCTCTAGGTAAAAATTGCTGCTACATAAACATGTAATATACACCGTAGTTACCAGTACATTATTTGATTTGATTTCGACAGCTTCTTTCAATAATTAGTTGTTGAGTTCTACAGTAATTATAAAACCCTTTCTTTACGCTACAAATAAGAATATTATTTATTTTCTTTATTTTTCCTCCATTTTGAATTTTGTTCGGGTTATCCGAAATTTCGAATTTGCGGGGTTTGGATTAGCGGGATTATTTCTATACATTGATGAGTAAATTTAAAAAAAATTAAATATTATTCAAAGTAACGTTTACATCATGACATTCAGTGCGTCAGTTTACAGAAAATTTAGCTTTCTTAAATATCTTTATTTCATAAAACACCGCAAAAACTGCTCATATATTTAAAAAATGTACATAACTTACTTTAAATATTTAATTTTGAAGAGCAGGATACATTACTACAAAAGATCTCAATCTTCCGCATTGTAGTTAAATGATGCAGTGTAAAATTAAGCTTTCGCAGTTTTTAAAAGTTCAGAGAGTACGAAAATCGGAGCTGCGCCGTTTTTATAAGTATACTTTCTGTGACAAAAACCAAAGAAAAATTTGTAGAAATTTTTCCGACAATTTTGAAAATTTCTTTAGGGCTTCATACTCCCAAAATCAAAATATTCGTTTAAACTAAAGAGGTGGCGACATCAGTGAGATCGATCGGAGAATATCAGTTTTGGTGAAAATCTTGCCTATGGTTTAGCAGCAAGTTGTTTACAAACAGAGATGGAGTGGTAGCCAGACGTTTCTCTCTAAACCAATTTTTCGTAATCAAGGACCCCAAAACGTGGATTCTGACTGCGTTCAATACTTTTCAGAGCACCATCTTCTTATAATAAATTTTAATAAAAATTGATAGTCTGTGGGAGTCAGACTTGGTCACTAACAGCAACACAAAAGCTCCAATTATGTAGAGAAAAATGGAGAGGAAAATTCTTAACATCTCTCTTAAAAACCACGTTACATGTAAATAAGAAGTAGAACAAAAATAAAAGATGTAATAGAACAAGCGTGGACTTCAAAATGGGGAGGTCACGTTATAAGACAACAGGATAACTGATGGGTCTATGCTAGAACCATATGGGAATCAATAATCGGATGGCGTAATCCAGGAAGACAACGAAAAAAATGGGAAGACAACTTTAAGGAGTCAGATGGCAGAAACTGGATGACACTGGCTGCATGCAAAGCGACATGGAGGTCCCTTCAAACAAGCTGAATCGTGGAAATGAAGAAAAGTGACCCCAATGAAGTGCTGTGGAAACAATATCAATATTAAAAGACAGATTGTATTAACAGTCAAAATACATGACAATTGTTTAATTAGTAGTAATCAATAGAGCGTAATAAGACCAGGAAGCTCTAGCCCTTATGGGATTGTAATGGGCTTAATAATAATAATAATAATAATAATAATAATAATAATAATAATAATAATAATAATAATAATAATAATAATAATAATGCCTTTCCTTGGAGTATGAAGTTTCGTCTATCATTTTTAGCTGCAACTTATTTCATTGACGTGTTCGTAATTGATGGGAAACTGTAAAATCCTTAACGGAAACCAAGCTTCAAGAGTGATTTTCGTTATCTTTTTGGTTGCTACAATAAAAATTATGTAATTGATATTTGAAAAATTGTATCTTTGAAACTGAATTTGTAGTGGTTTCAGCTTGCAATCACTACAGACCAGAAAAATATGTAGGACATAAATATGAAATGAAATAGTAAGAATGTGTAATAAGCATGTAAAATGGGATACACTATGTAATATTAAAATACTAGAATTATGAAACACGTTTACGTAATAAATTACATTTATAGAAAAAATACGAAACAATATTTAAAAATAATACTGACATTTTAAAAATCATTTGGAGACCCCAAGTTGACGCACACTTTGCACCATACAACTTTCCCGTCAGTAGTAAAAGCTTCATCTATTGTTATCCAGAACCGTAGTTTAGCAGCCAGACTAAGGTGCTTGTAAGAGGCAGTAGAAGCCGTGGGGATACCTACCAGCAAACAATTATTGTAGCCCGTAACATTCTTATCGAAATGTTACATGTCGGCGATCGCCAAAGATCACGAAGCATTACAAAACGTTCTCTATACTACGTATATTACTCCGTATATACGTACATGTACGATAAAGTAAAAATATGTAATTTCATAAAGAAAGATCTCTGGTAATCACACTAAAAATAATATCTTCAGATGGAAAGAATAATTTCGGGTTTCTGGTAGTTTTGAACTCAGTAGTCCTTTTGTTCTTTCACTGGATGTTGAAATGCAAGACGAGTGTCAATTGGAACTGTTTACTGCAGCCCTCGCTTACGTGTCAGCATAATGACTTTTCTCTCTGCTGCCAAGGGTCCCCGAATGTGTAAAATGTTCACACATACGTCTCAGCACTGATTCCTCTCACTAAGTTTCGGTTATTAGGTACTCTCAAAAATGCGAAAAAACTGAGTCATGAGTCACGTTATAAACTTGAAACACACATTGCACCTGCTTGTTTTGCACAAACCCAGGCCCGTGTTAAAGCAGGGACCCGAAGGGTCCGGGACCAGGGGTCCTAATGTTTAAGGGCCTCCGATAGTTCTTAAAAAATATTTAATACTAAATTTTTCAAAAAATAAAATAAACAAGCGCATAAAAAGTGATGCATAATTAAACTATACGCAAAAAATTGGCATATCGGAGTGACGTGTGGCGCATCATTGGATAATATTTATAACATGGAGTGTTGTTGGATTTATGCGAGAATGTCATTACTTTAATTTTATTTAACAAAACTTGTCTTTAAATAGGGTAGGGGGAGATCGGTGAAAGTGAGTGTAAGGAATTCCAAATTAACGTAGACCCAAGGGCTCCCAAAGCATTTAAAACGGCTCTGCACAAACCTTTGACATTTTCTTTGCTTGCAAGAGCTTTGTAAGAATCTTCGCAATAATTCGTTACATAGAAGCAATAGTTATGTTACATTGATTAAAATTATTACTAGAAATTCTTTACGAAACTTTTTGGTGAATAACACATTTATCAAAATTCGAAAACTTTCTTTTACTATTCCGATTCGTGATACGGAGAATCCACTGTTTTCCTCAGATGAAAAATAAGTCATTTTAACTAAATCAATTCACAGTTCATAAATGATCACTACAACCTGACCTTCAGACTTACCGTTAAATATAAATTGCAATTCTAAAATGATTTGAAGTGTGATCAGATATTCTCTTTTCGTTTACTACGTTTTGATCTGGTATACTCCCTTTTTGTTATTTTTATATGCATACGCGTTATAATGTATTGAATTATTGCGTGATTGATGTATTCGGGCATTTCAACAGCTATGGTCATCTGTTAGGTACTGCTCCGGCATTTGCTTGACATTGATCACAGAAACCAAAGCAAATTACCGAACATGGTCGCTAGAATTCTCCATTAGACATCAGTTGAGTTCGACCTAGGTATTTAGCTACTGTCGAAAATCCACCAGTTGGTACTGGAACCCTTCTGGTCAGTGTTGCTGCAAAGACAGTGGTAATGCTGGCTCTTAGCTAAGCTCAGACGGTAGTTGATGGTTGACTGAACGATTGGTTGAACGATTCATTGAACTATTGATTGAATGAATGATCAATTGATTGATTGATCGAATGATTGATTGAACGATTGAATGAATGATTGATTGAATGATTGATTGAATGAATGGTCGATTGATTGAGTGTTTGATTGATCTTAAGATCAGAAGACTTGAATGGGTAACGAAAGTGTGCTACGCACGTGTTACTACCACTCGGCCCACTGTGTGCAGGAAGTGGGTGAGAGGCCGAGAGCGCGGCGTCGCCCCAAAGGTCATTGAGGGAGACTGCGTGCGGGGCGTGGCGAGAAGGGCGAGAGAGGGGCGGGGCGCGAGGCGCCGCGCCGCGGGAAGAGGCGAGGTTATGGTTTTATTCAGCACCGCGCCGCTGATGCCAGCTACTCGATAAGCGGTGCGCCTCGCCTCCGCGGTCGGTGGTCACCGCTCCCGGATCGGATTTCGCGGCTGGTGAGGTTGGGCCGTCGCCTAAACCGCACATTTCGGGCGTATATTATTACGCAAGAAATGTGGTTTTCCGGCTCCTGCTTCCGGAGTCTCGTTGACATGTTCACGGCTCAATTTCTTTGAAACAACTGCTTCTCTATTGTTTGAGAATTTGATGTTCGACTAGCAAAATGGATTGAAATTATTAAATTGAATTCAGGTCTATCTGAAAAGTTATTTGTGCGTAGTTTTTCTAATTTTTCCCGTATGGCATTTTGCAGTCGTTGCCATTTCTCTAGATTCAGTATTATATAAACACATCCAATAAATTCTAATTTAACTGAGGTAAACTATGGAAAATATAAGATACACTTATTATGTAGATGTAAAACTATAAATCCCTACTGGTCGTACTACCATTTTGTTGTTTGTTGTAGTTTGTCGTGCCTTTCTTTTCGTGTATTGTGATGCAACAGTTGATTAACCGACAAGAATATGAGTATCGGAGTTTGAACAATTTCGTCAATTCACTAATTATTTAACAAATATGTGAGGTGTATATTTCCGCAAATTTCTGTAACTTAAGTGAAATAATGTACACAGTTATACAATGTTTATCAATACATCTTTGTGAATCATTGTTTGTGAATCATAAATCATCTATTAATGAAGTTATGATAATGTGAATGTTGTACTGCAATAAGAAAGTCGTATAAAAAAGCATCAATTAATCACGTGTAATTTAGTATTTGTAAGAAATTTTCTCATTTTCGATTTTCATACAAAATTGATTTATATGAAAACAAAAATTTACTAAACAGACTAAAATATAAGAATTACTTAAACAGACCATGCCAACGAGTTACCTTATTGACACTCCAATTATTACACAAATGGTCAAAGTTTACAATGACAACATAACCTTTTCTCAACTTTCTACGTACACTATTAATTTTAATTTTTCTCTTCAATTACCTTCATATATTGCTGGAGCTACCAAATATGGTAAAATAATGTATTATCTCTTCACTAAAGTTCTCAATGTGAATCATAATATTTATTTTTCATCACCACGACTTCATTTTTCTTTTGTTGAGAGTTTTTCTTACATGTAGTGTAGTTGGTTCTTCGTTTACATTTACGTTGTGTTCTCTACTTTTTATTTTGCACCAAATAGTAAACAACTTTTATATTTTTAATCGGTGGATTTTCGCACAACTCTACGTGTTGGTCTTCATGTCGTCCCCAGTGGACGTGCAAATAAATCAAGTTCTTTCATGTGAGCATACACACTGATACTTGCAGGGTCTAAGGTAAATTTATGGGTAATTTCACGCGAACGGTATTTCTTCATTCTTGAAACTGCGCTTTGTCACGAAAGCATGAGGTATCCAAAAGGCAACGTCACGATAATCAAAGTCAGAAACCTCGGTACTGGTGTAAGTAAACTAATACTGCACTCCGTGCAGGGTACGTTTCTTTGCTATCTTGTGAGCCTGTCACAGCAAATGAAGCGTAACGGAGCACGCTACTTTTAAAACTCGCGCACGTCAAGGACACAGGACATTTCAATAACTACACGGAAACAATCTCACCCACTCTTGTGTGCGCCCAGGACGAGGAATTCTGCTCTTGAAAAATGTCCCTCCACATAAACGAATAGCAATTGCACATATTCAGATCTAAACTGCATTCGTGATAGTTTTATTAGTGGTCGGTATCAAAGCACCGCAAAGCTGCTCATTTTGCAGTTTCTCATGAGTTGAGATTTGTCCATTAACTGCCACGGAATAAATCATTTAGGCTGACTTTAATTTTGCCAGAGATTTTCTCGGGGGCATTTGGTTATCGCAGCATCTTTCGGCCTTGCGTGCACGGCCTTATGGGCAGCACGCACGTGCAAGCGCACGTGTCGGCACGCGACACGCCGTCCTACGCGGCAGCGCCTTCTCGGGTTGCCAGTCGAATATTTCCACGGCCTCTTGCCATTTTCCCCACCCACGCCCGCCCGCCCGCCGAAATTGCCGGCGGACCGCCGCAGTCCGTCCCTGCACCCGCTCTACTGATCTCCACAACCGGGAAATAGGTCCTCAGAAAACATTGACATTTAGAAGCGATCTGTATATTCCGAAGTCAGGTCGGTAGATTGCCTGGATCACGTAAAGAATGTTACGCTCCCCCCAAAATTAAAATAATAAGTAAATAAATGTGCATTTATGCATGTATTTGGCGTTTTAGGTCGGTAGTCCGACTTCGCCAACCAGCTACCGGTGTCCCCCTTGCCTGAGCCTAGTTAAATTCCCATGCTTGGGGGGTAACAGCGACATGAGGCGAACATGACGTATTCTCTTCACCGTAACTTGCAAGATTCGCCTGCTTGAGCTTTTCTTCGTCACACAGCTACAGAAACTGGGACGATTTTGAAGGAAAGCTACAACTATATTTTTGCCTCGATCGGAATCGAGGCCGGGGATCACAGCTCGGGAAGCTAGTACGCTGGCCATGATTTATCCCAGAGGCTATAAATGTGCATTAAATACATTTAAGTCCATTTTACAAAGGAAACTATCTACAAAATTGTACAGCATTTTTCGAACATGTTATAACTTGAGTCAACGAAATATATTCTAAATACCAAGTACAACATATCGCTCCTGAGCTGCAATAGTGGCACAAATAAAAAAAAATACGAATTTTGAGTTAATGCACTCTCCTGAATTGCAAGCAGGTCTATTTTCCAGCAGCATATCTTATAGTGCAGTATTCCAGCAGAAGAGTGAACACAAGACATATGCATTTCATTACAAGGTAAAAACTTCAAAATCATTTATCTCAACTGTGATCTTTTTAGTTGTGTCACTATTTTAGCCTACAAACAATATGTGTGAACTACAATACACTCGTATATTTCGGTATGTCAAAATAAAATCTTCTCTACTGCTTCATATTTTCCCGAAAAAGTTTTGCACAGAGGGTTGAATTCCTGATGGAAAAATATCAACTTATTACTTGTACACATTTATTACTTCAAACTTCTTTAATTTTGTCATTCTACAGCACAAACGGCGGACAAGGGTGGCAGAATTGCCTTCAGGCCAAAGCGTTAAGCACACCTGAAGGTATCAGTAACTAGTGACGTGGTGAGGCGTCGCTACGATTTTTTGCGGAAGTTGCCGCAGTTCATCAAACAAATTGTTTCAGGACAATAAAATTAAATTATAGAAGTGGTGTTTTAACCAATTGGAAAGGTTCTCCTGCTGATTACTTAAACAATTATAGGAAATATACGTCCCAATAACAATATGTCACAAGTAAAAAATAATATACTAATTGTTTACGCTAAATTCGTAGAATTCATTCACATTATCTTTAATAAGCGATTTTAATAAACTTTTCTAAAAATATTTATGTTATTCTTAAAATTTGCTTTGCATCAATCAGTGGCGGCTTGTAGGGTAATGCGAGAGTGCCATGGTACTAACAACAAAAAGGAAGGAAAAGAAAATTTTCACCACAAATACGTGTATAAAATATCGTTTCTTCAAAATACTTTTCTTTATAGTAATTCATTTGAACGAGCATTTGGTCCTTCGATGCTCTGTGAATTCTCTCTTCAAACGCCGAAGGAGCAGTGCTATATGTCGGTTTGTTTCTCAACCGCTGAGCCACCTACGGATTGGTACCGTCTCTGCCCATTTAACGCTGTATAAAGAAAGTCGTGTTGGTTTGTATGCGTGTCTTATGGATGAGACGGTGCCAAAATCGAACTGTCACAGCAGTTCACGTTCTGTTCCAAAGAGTGCACTATCTTCATCCAGCGGGCTATCTCTAGCTTAGGTTGACCCCGATGCCCTGGTATTTCATACGTTCCTTGTGTTTCGCACATCGAGAGGTGCGTACGACGTGAGCGTAAGGCTTTGCCCCTTCTTCCTGTTCCCTTGTTTAGTAAACTTAGGAAGCTGTAACCTCTTGAGAACTCTGTGGGCGCTCAGGCTTTCAGGATGAGTATTTTTATTTGTTCTTATTATTTTTAGTTTGTTTTCAGTTTACACCACGTTATAAATTAATTAACACTGTCACTAAATTAATTTGTTGTCCAAGAATTTTATTTTAACGGTTAACAAAGCAATTTTGTACAACCGCCTCAATGTTTTAATTTTTAACATCGATAATATAGGTAACATTGATATCGTAGCACTATCACTACCAGTAGAATTCTGTACTGGCCAACACTGGCATCAATTAAGTTTGAAATACAAATGCAAATTCTCTCTCTTGTCTCTGTTTATCGAGGTGCCACAGAGATTTCCTCTCCCAAATGCCATGCTTGCCTGCCGCAGCTGCGACTTGGAGTGATCGCTGAGTCAAGGGGTAAGAATACAAATGCCCTGTGAGCAAAACTGTGCCCGCGCTATGCTGCAGGAATCGCATTCCCGACTCTCTGTTTAACGCTTTTAAAGAACCACTGACAGTGTACTTCTAAAGGCTCACGAAGAAACATGTAGATTTCATAATTATGAATCTCATTTAGCCATTATCTTAATTCTCAGAACTCATACAAAAGTACACGAATGTAGAATTGTTATTCTAGATAATATTCGGAAAATGTATAAATTAACAGAGTAAAAGAAAAAACTAAATGTATTTTAAAGAACATGACCAGTTTATTACAGTTTCTACTGAGAATTTCCTTCATTGTATTCTAGGGCAGCTTTTTTCCTGGCAAACCTCTTTATAAAACTGAAATAAATTGTCGAAATTTTTGTTTGTATTAACAGTACAATAAATAGTAAATTGCAAACGAGTTGTTAATAAAATATATTTTCTATGTTGTCGTAGTAGTACTCTACGAAAAAATAATAACTGTGGAACATATATAAACATTAATAAAACTAAAGTGCATAATAGCTCAACCTTAAAAAATGAATTCAAAAGCACTACAGGAAAACAGAACATTTAATCTAGGAAGTCGAAAACAAATTAGAATTAGTACCTTTAATACCAGTGAATTAAATTAAAAAGTAATATTTCGTTTGGAACTTGAAATTCCATCATAACAATACTATTTTCGCGCACATACTTTATTAAACGCGCGAACCGCTTCGAGTTCGTCGAACCACTCCTTGGGAATCGTAGTTTTAGAGCACAGTTTCTTTCCGAGAAAGTGTACGCAAAAAAACAACAATAAAAGCCATTCCTGGTTATTTCATTCGTGTTTCATTTCTCCTTTATATAATATCTTTTTACAGGTAACTTAAATTTTTTTGTATCGGAGAAACGCTCACTTATATTGCTGTGTTTTGTTTATTTTCAACCAAACATCGTTCGTAAAATAACATTTTTAAAAAATCGCACGTAAAATACTCCTCCCAAAATCCACATGATAAAAATGTTTACTTCATCCGCAGCAGTAAAATGCAACGAAACGTGCGCGGAACACGTTTCTATCGCGCGTGAGCAGTGAAGGGCTGTGGCTAACGCCGATGCCGCCGTTAAGCAACCAACGAGCCAGTCAGCCCTTACGAACGGCACGTGCCGAAAAACGGCAAACAAAATTCCCCTCCGCTCTCATTTCGCCGTACACCGGAGCCGTCGGCGAGTTAAAATTACGACCTGCATTCAATATTATCCGCTTTCGCAGCAATCAACTGTTGCACTGCTGAAAAAGTAGCTATGTACCGCGGACACTATCGGAGTCTGCATTGTTTCGTTTCGGGATATCCCTCTGCAGGTCTGTTTTGAATGCGTGCTTTGCTTTGGCATTATTATGTTGAAGGGAAATGGGCGAGATGAAATGGCAAATGAACTCAGAAAAAATTGTTGCAATAATACAACAGACCTGTAATTGACTATAAAAAACTTAAAAAGTAGTCTGAACAAATTTAACACAGAATGTGATTGATATTTTCTTTCCAACTTTCACGTCGTTTTCGGCTATTTATTATTTTACGTTATGTCTTTTAGCTTTTTGTAGTATTCAATGCGTCTCATTGTTTAATAAAAACACGTTTGCGATAGTGCGAAAGAGCATTACTGAGCCAACATACAAAATGGCCTGCATGTCTAGTTGAACAGAAAGAAGTTATACCTACACACACGAATCGTACGTCTATTTTCCTTGGAAAATGACAAATGAAGATTTACTTGATAATGTATTTCCTTCATTTAATATTGTACGGAAATAAATTTATTGACATTTTTACATTTTTAAAACAATTAAATTAAAAACAAAGTGAAAGTTAACTTACAATTTGAACAACCACCAATATTTAATTAATATAACTGTCATAAAATCACCAGGGACTATCGTTAACAGTTTTTTCTATGAACAAAACTAATTGGTTTCGAAACTATCTTTGAGGAATTCTTTGAATTTCTCATGCTTTAGTTAAATGTTTATCACACATGAATTTTTTTCGGTAGTTCGCTTGGCTCAAAATTTCCCGAAGAATGAGTGGCTGAGAGGAGGAAGATTCATCAACTTAGGCAAAGAGCATTTCTTGGGATAAGAATATAAAAAACTGTTTCTGGCAAGGGTGTTTTAGAGAAGGACGTCTGGTAGAAATCAATGACAGATTAACTTACACGTGTAAAGATAAGGGGCAGTTACTTCCAAACCCCCAATCGACTCGGTCGAGGTTCCATAGTGATATTGCATTTGTCTAGTCTTAGAGTGTCTGACTCTCTGGCGAGCGATACATATCGCTCGCCAGATGAGAACCAGGAAGATTGCTGGTGAGGCGACACTGGCGTTAAGGAGGCCAGTGCACCAGAACCATAAAAAAAAAACTCAAATGCGTGAGAGATGATTATACAATTTATTTGATCTGTTTCTTTACTGAATAATTGCAACAAATTCAATTTTAAAATACAACGAAAGAAATGCAATAAAACACTGCCTCACATGGCCGGAAATTATTATTACACTCACTTCGCAATTCTCGACTCGGCGCCCTCACCTCGCCCACAAACTTTGCACTCGTGCTGTAATAATTACCACAGATGGTTATCTACTTTTCGGCCTTGTAACGAAATTATTGCCGCTGTACTGCGTACATTTAAATTTACGTTAATGCATAGCTGTTCATAATGTAACGGTACCTATGTCTACCTCCGAAAACCTTCTACAATGGCCCCCACGCTGGGCTGCCAAATATGTAATGGTACACGTCACCTATCCGTTCTGCTTTTCTTTCTCAAAACTAATTTACAAAAAATATGTAACGATCTTTACCTGTGCTCCTTTCATCTATAGTTCTTATCAAAATGTCCACTATTATGCCTGACGTTGGGTTGCCAAAAATACATACATCTGAAATTTGCCCGTTGCCTAGCTGCTTTTCTGATATTTATTCATACGGATATAAATACTGGGCGTGAGGCTGTGGCGGACCTATACAGGATCCTGACGTAGTATTCGGGCACGTGGGCGTAGGTCCTCATCTAACTACACATACTTATAAGACCAATTGCATTGGTTTAATGTCGAACCAACAACGTTCGACATCGTTTATTTTATCTGTTTTTTTTTTTTTTTTTTTTGTTCTCCTTCCTCTGCTAGAGGCATAACAAATAACAAACAACACAAAATCGAAAAACAATACACTAAATACACAATAAACAGTACCCTAGAAACACGAAATTCTCATTCACACTGAAGATTTACACTATAAGATTAAAACCAAATCATTCATACTTGAATGCGCATTCTATTTTTTGTTTTCACTAAAATCTATTTCTATTTGACAAAACTTGGCCTTGTACATTAGAAGCTATGAGTCTATTCTTTCTTCTTATCAATGCGCATTACCAATTTAAATAAAGTTAGTGCACTTTCCTTTCGTTGAGTTCAGCGACCTGCACCGCGCCGTTCTCATGCATCACCCTCGCCAAATATACGCAGCGTCCTTTTGTTTGTCCATTCACAGCATCCTTCCATTTTTCACACACGTAATTCGGAAAATTTCATTTTAAATAATCAATGTCTCTTCGTTATAACTGTTTATTACTTACGAAACGAGTTTAATCACACGGCTGATGATGCGACTGTTTATATTCGCGAACAACGTTCTCTTTGAAAAATTTTCAATAATTTTCCGCGTTTCACCTTCTAAACTTTCTCCACTACAACTAAACGTTATAAAATTAACTTTGCTCGCGTGATTAGCACAACTTTCTAACAAAATTTTTAATTTCCGCGGAGCGTTTCAACATACGTCCCTCTCAAGCTATCCTCCCCGCGTTCTTCTTTCATTGTTGTCACGAGACTTCCTCTTTTTTTTTTCTCGAACATTTCACGATCACTTCCGGGTCTTCTATATAATATTATATATTTTTAAGTTAATCTTCTTCTTTCTGGGTCGTCTCTCTTTATTATTCTCAGGCATTTTCAAATTGAATGCTATTACCGTTTTCTATTTCGTTTTCTACCATCTAAAATTTCCAAAGTTCTTTTAATCTGAAGACGGTCGATCCCCTTCCACCGCTCTGACGTCATACGACTGGTTTGGAATTTCCCACTTATACAATTTACATTTTCTTTTATACCGTAGCCCCCCGAAATTTCTCCGCGTTGTGAGTAGTGCCATAATTTTCCCCATAATTTCTTCTATTAATGCCAAAAGTTTCGTTTGAATCGCTTCACGCGTTTACTTAATTTTTTGAAAAAAACAACTTTTTACATTAGATCTTATGCTACAACAATGGCTATCGTGTCTAGTTGTGTGCTTAAAACGTACTTCACTAAATTGTTTATATCTTTGGAACGCGTGAACCGATTTCTTTCAAATAACTTCCAAAATGTTTCACTCGACAAACGCTACTGAACTATATTGTCCCCATTATGATTTTGTCGCGTCTTCTTAGACTTCCAAAAAATTATCGCTACGCGACACCGCTTTCATTTGTCCCCGCCTTTGATGTTAATACCACTTATTACATGTTTATCTTTATTCTTTGCCCTGTCTTCATTCCTGGGGATCCTGGATTGTTACATCTCCCCCTGCCTAAGATGTCGCTCAGATATGACACCGTCATGATGAGTCTACATCTATCACTACACATTGTTACTCTTGTCTATTCCCACGCGCCTCCTACTTCACTCAGTACCTGTTGCAGTTCAACGGCTACTCGCTGACTGTGTTGGTGAACTTGACCTTGAGCGAACAATGCATGCTTGAAGTACACAACACTACCGCTTCCCTGGAGATTTGCGACGGACGCACCGGCTAGTGTTTGCATCTGCACTGTACTACATCGACACGCTCTATCGTCGTCTATTGTCGCACTATCACACGTTACACTTTTCACCCCTTTTCCACCTGTGCCTTAATCTAAATAATCTTCCTTTCTTGTTTATAAAATACTCTTTACAACTAATCTTAACCTATTCCTTAAAACTACCTTTTTTAACATCTAATCTTTGTTCCTCAAAGCTATTCTTTAACATTGGAACTATTTTCCTCTCAACTTCTTGTACAGGCTACCTCGCTATTACCAATTATCATCCTAGTTCTTTGTATAACTTCACATTATAAATATTCTGAGTTCCTTTATCTACATTCCTGTCTACTAACACCACATTGTTATTATTTAATACCTTTTTAATAGTGTACGGGCCGTCATAGAGCGGAAAGAATTTTCGAAACAATTTCTGTTCCGACGAGGACGAATGAGACGCTCGGACTAATACTTTGTCTTCTGCTTTAAACGTCCTCCGTTGGCATTGCTTCTGGGCCTTCTTCCTACTCGTTGCCGACTTCCGTAACTGCTCGTACACTATCTGTTGACCTGCTGCCACTTCTTGTACACCGCCGATTTCTGGTGGGATCTGAATACGGTCAAATGGTCTCATCTTCCTTCTTCCGAAGTGCGCTTCCCACGGCGTCACGTTGGTACTGGAGTGCGGTACCGCGTTGAGGATGTCATTCAATATTGGCACCGCCTCAAACCATGCCCGATGGTTTTCTGCCGTATATACCCGGAATAGTCGTGACAATTCTCGCATTACTCTCTCGCTCGGATTACTCTGAGGGTGGCGCACAGCTGTGAAGTGAATGGAGATTTCTAGAGCTTCCATTCCCTCTCTCCACCTGTCGCTTGTAAACTGAGTTCCTCTATCGCTTAGAATCCGGGCCGGTTTTCCGCACATTTCGATAAATTTTTTTACTTGGCGGACGCAACTTGCTGTATTGGGCTTTCGTATGGGGAAAATCTGCACGAACTTCGTGAACACGTCGATGATGACGAATAAATGCTGGTTGCCAAACCTCGTCTTCGGCAGCGGGCCGTATAAATCTACTGCATAGAGATCTCGAGGCCCTTGAGGCACGATTGCTTGCCATTCTCCTTCACAATGCCGATTCGGTTGTTTGGTCTTCTGGCACACGTCACATGCACTCGCTATTCGCCTCACCTCCTTTCCCATGTTCGGCCAGTAACAATAGTCTGCTATCTTGTTCAGAATTTCTTTATCGACTTCTTTTGTCGATCCTATATCTGCCAATTTCCGACTATTTAATTCTCCCTGAACAGCCGTTATAATATTTCTATCTATCCCACTGATAGATTCTTCTACACGACCTATACGAGCGTCTTGCTGTCGCGCCACTTCTTTGAAGTCCTGCACATTCCTGCCTATGTCTGACAATCGCGTTTCTTGTAATTGCACCGATTGTTGCAAGGTGCCCACGGTCGATTGGATTTCACCCACACCTGTACTAATTTGTTGGTTGAATACCTCTTGTACCGCGAAACGAGTTTCTGATGTTTCCTCCCCCGTTTTCGCGTTCTGTTCTAACCTGGCGAAACGCGCGATTGTTTCCACTTTAAACGCGCTTACTTCGTCTTGAACTTTCGACACCGCGACCTGCACCTCATTCTGCAATTTGTTCAGCGCGGCATTTATTCCTTTATTCTGCTCCACAACTTCCTCAAATTTACCTTCTATTTGCCTCTGCAAATTATTCTCCAACCTAACATTGTCACTTCTTATTTCTTGCATTACACGTAGCAACATGGAAAGGGTGGATTCGGGTACCCCTTGCACCTCAGGAACAATTTCACCTGCAGCTTCCTGGCTCATATCTGCACTTTGCGTGTTTATCGCAATATTCCCCTCCCCTTCTACTTCTACGTCCTGTAAACGTTGGCCCTCCTCGTCCTCATCGCGAGCGGAAATTGTTTCCGAATCCGACGTATCCCGTATGCTTATCATTTTCCCACTACGCGTCTCCATTTTGAAATACAATATGTTATGGTTACAATGATCTTTGACCTGATTGCCTAGCCCACTTGCGTACTATTATAGTGCCCTGGTACTCGTTCTACTCACGACCCGCGTTGCGGCGCCAAATATGTAACGGTACCTATGTCTACCCCCGAAAACCTTCTACAATGGCCCCCACGCTGGGCTGCCAAATATGTAATGGTACACGTCACCTATCCGTTCTGCTTTTCTTTCTCAAAACTAATTTACAAAAAATATGTAACGATCTTTACCTGTGCTCCTTTCATCTATAGTTCTTACCAAAATGTCCACTATTATGCCTGACGTTGGGTTGCCAAAAATACATACATTTGAAATTTGCCCGTTGCCTAGCTGCTTTTCTGATATTTATTCATACAGATATAAATACTGGGCGTGAGGCTGTGGCGGACCTATACAGGATCCTGACGTAGTATTCGGGCACGTGGGCGTAGGTCCTCATCTAACTACACATACTTATAAGACCAATTGCATTGGTTTAATGTCGAACCAACAACGTTCGACATCGTTTATTTTATCTGTTTTTTTTTGTTCTCCTTCCTCTGCTAGAGGCATAACAAATAACAAACAACACAAAATCGAAAAACAATACACAATACACTAAATACACAATAAACAATACCCTAGAAACACGAAATTCTCATTCACACTGAAGATTTACACTATAAGATTAAAACCAAATCATTCATACTTGAATGCGCATTCTATTTTTCGTTTTCACTAAAATCTATTTCTATTTGACAAAACTTGGCCTTGTACATTAGAAGCTATGAGTCTATTCTTTCTTCTTATCAATGCGCATTACCAATTTAAATAAAGTTAGTGCACTTTCCTTTCGTTGAGTTCAGCGACCTGCACCGCGCCGTTCTCATGCATCACCCTCGCCAAATATACGCAGCGTCCTTTTGTTTGTCCATTCGCAGCATCCTTCCATTTTTCACACACGTAATTCGGAAAATTTCATTTTAAATAATCAATGTCTCTTCGTTATAACTGTTTATTACTTACGAAACGAGTTTAATCACACGGCTGATGATGCGACTGTTTATATTCGCGAACAACGTTCTCTTTGAAAATTTTTCAATAATTTTCCGCGTTTCACCTTCTAAACTTTCCCCACTACAACTAAACGTTATAAAATTAACTTTGCTCGCGTGATTAGCACAACTTTGTAACAAAATTTTTAATTTCCGCGGAGCGTTTCAACATACGTCCCTCTCAAGCTATCCTCCCCGCGTTCTTTTTTCATTGTTGTCACGAGACTTCCTCTTTTTTTTTCTCGAACATTTCACGATCACTTCCGGGTCTTCTATATAATAGTATATATTTTTAAGTTAATCTTCTTCTTTCTGGGTCGTCTCTCTTTATTATTCTCAGGCATTTTCAAATTGAATGCTATTACCGTTTTCTATTTCGTTTTCTACCATCTAAAATTTCCAAAGTTCTTTTAATCTGAAGACGGTCGATCCCCTTCCACCGCTCTGACGTCATACGACTGGTTTGGAATTTCCCACTTATACAATTTACATTTTCTTTTATACCGTAGCCCCCCGAAATTTCTCCGCGTTGTGAGTAGTGCCATAATTTTCCCCATAATTTCTTCTATTAATGCCAAAAGTTTCGTTTGAATCGCTTCCCGCGTTTACTTAATTTGTTGAAAAAAACAACTTTTTACATTAGATCTTATGCTACAACAATGGCTATCGTGTCTAGTTGTGTGCTTAAAATGTACTTCACTAAATTGTTTATATCTTTGGAACGCGTGAACCGATTTCTTTCAAATAACTTCCAAAATGTTTCACTCGACAAACGCTACTGAACTATATTGTCCCCATTATGATTTTGTCGCGTCTTCTTAGACTTCCAAAAAATTATCGCTACGCGACACCGCTTTCATTTGTCCCCGCCTTTGATGTTAATACCACTTATTACATGTTTATCTTTATTCTTTGCCCTGTCTTCATTCCTGGGGATCCTGGATTGTTACAGTATCAGAAGTAGTGTCTGTGTTACTCTGCGTATCTTGCATAGTCTTCTTCCCAATGCTTCTTGCTACACTTAAAATACCTCTGTTTCCCATACTTCGGTCAGATTTAATGACCTACCTCATTAGTGGGTCATCTTGACGACTAACTATATACTTTCCCATCCCGACTATTGCATTGTGCCAGGAGGATTCAATTTGAATGAGACCTCCTTCTTCTTCGTTAATGACACATGAAGTGTAGAGTCTATATACATCAGCTCGGGGGTGGGCGACATGATACAGTTTTCTGGTTTTTCGTTATTATTATTGTTATTATTGTTATTATTATTATTATTATTATTATTATTATTATTATTATTATTGCTATATATAACCATTGCTGGTCTAGGCTCGGTCGATCTCGCAGAGACAAGACACGAACGAATGTTACTCTCTAGACATTTCAATCAATCGTTTCCCAATCAGCAGTACGTCCCAGGAATTCTCTTACTATTCTGCAGCTGCCCAGTATTTCTGCTTTCTGCATTTGCTGTTTGCATGAAAATGGTTATTCCGTAATGACGTAGTTCTTGAGTCAGCGGTACATATTTCTGAATTTTTAAGTTGTTGTTGTTGTTGTTATTATTAAATCAATATTTCTTCTTGATTGTCAATATATGTTTACAAATAAAAATGTTATTATTATTATTATTATTATTATTATTATTATTTTTATTATTATTACTGAATACAAAGTCTTTACTTATAGCGAGGTCCAGACTGTACTCCTCTTCCGCCAATTAACAAGACATTTCGGGTTAAAGGTACTATATTCATTTTAAACATATTTTAGTGACTACTGCTCGTACTATATATTTTGTTTTAAAATTAAATTTGAGAAATTAATTACAATAGTTTAAACTTTTAACATTCAATTTGAAAAAGTAACAATTATAATTATTACAAATCAATTATAATTGTCAAGTTTTATTTCAAAATGTTTTAACTTCATTCATAATTCTTCTCAATTATCTTTACTTCAGTATCTTGAAATTTTCACCAAAATTGATGAAAATTGATCTATTGTCAATTAAATTTATTTTCAAAATTGGTTTATTGTGATCCGAGGGTCGCAGTCAGTCGATCCTTGGCTTTGAGTAATTGAGCTATTACTTGACATGAATCGCAAGGTATGAAGGAACAATCTCATGAAAGTATAATTCATGAGTACTTTATTGTAGCAAAGGGTATGATGCCTGTATGACAGTCGTCCACGTACATTTACTATCGTAAAATATCTTAACATGCCAGGTATGTTATGGTATGCTCCCCCCAGAGTTACTTTCCCTATAGTTCCCCATACGAGTACATTGCAGCTGAAGACCCTGGTTAAGGATTGCAAGGGAAAGTAACGTAACACTTTCACTTTGCATCCAAACAGTGAGCGTTATAATGTTCTGTTTTACGCCACATTAGTATTCATGAGGGTTGACAGAGCAGATCGGCATTTGAACGCTGTTTCAATTATGAAATGAACTAATCAAATTCCTTCATTCTTTATTCATAACAATGTACAATGTACATTATTTAGGACATATACACTATAGACTCAGAAATCGTGAACAAAATATCATTTAAAATCGATGAGACAATTGTTAGCTTTGGTAATTCTACCTATATTTCTTTCCTTTCATTAGGCAGTACATGTACCTACTAATAATGCATTAGAATAAATGCTACAGACTTCGAGGGCTTGTAGAGGGGTCGAAAATTATCAATTTTTGCCAATGAGCGTATGGTGAGGAGTTTCATGTAATGCCTGTGACATTTGCCCCTAATTATTACTTTCTCGCTACGGAGTAGAGAAAAAAGCTGAAATTTAGGAAATTGCAAACGTTCAAAAATTTTTCGGCATTTGCCTACAACTGATCTGAGCTTCCTAAAATTATTATGGTAAAATTTTTTTCTTGACCAAATCCTTTCCTTAAAAATAGATTTTGAAATAAGGTCATGGACAATTTTTTGGAAATTTGAGTATTTTTCGTGCAATTTTGCGTGAAAATACGGGCGAGAAAGTACGTGCTGTTTTAGCACCTTAGTTAAGTATCTCATTATGCAGAGTTGTTTGGCGTGTGACGTTATGACGCAATCAACGGTACCTGCCGAACATTTGTGTATGATGCGTTGCGTATCTGGGGCAAATGTCGTATGTGTAATATCGTTAAACAAAATTTCCGACAATTAATTCATTGGGAAAATGTTACATACTCGTAGTTAAAAAAAGGTTAATCGACACTGCTCTTTCGGACCGCCCCTAAATGGAAGAATTTTTTGCTGTCTATGTCCCGTTGTTTATGGTATTGCTCCGGCGTTAGCCTGCAATACTGATAGAAGAAATGTATGAACAAATACTTGTGTAAGCACCCACATATTAAGAGTCCTCAACGAGACAATGAGCGGCTTATCTATTTTTTGTTCTAGATTACGTATATTTTAAATTTATGATTTTGCGCACTTATTTGCCCCCCCCCCACCTCGTGGTCTATTTCAGTTTATCGTAATCCGTTTGTCAGTAAGCCTGGTGATGTGCTTGTTAATGTATATTACCCTTAAAACTTCTGTAAAAATAGATCATCAAAATTTCTTCAAGAAAGCCACTTGACTACCCAATTAATCTCGGAATTACATATTTCAATGCTTTAATTTGCTACAATATTTTACTAAAAAACAATACAGTACGGTCGTACAATTATCACACTAGAAACATATCCCTTATTACAAGCAAAACTCCTTATACAGTACAATCACAGTGTTAATTTGGTCTCACTACTATACAGAAAGAATAGTAGTGAGGTCACTTGGACTCGCTAGTATTACAGAAAAAAATACCACAACTCGCTACTGCACATCCCTAATCATTTTAAATTCAAAATTAAGCACATCCTATAAAAATAGTCTTTTTAACGTATCTGATTTGATTTATTTATAAAACGCTGACCGACTCTGATGCAAATTGAGTGTAAGCCAATATTGTGTCAGTGTAGTTCTTGTAGGAATTTGGTTTTTAATGTTTATATTATTGTTCAATTAAGACGTGTTTGTAATTTCAATTTTCTTTTAATTGTAACATTTTTGTAAGACTTTTCTTGTACTTTAGTGAAATACATTATTAATGTTTTGTATGGAACACCTTGAACAGAAACTCCGCTCTTTCAATCAAAGAATTTCAAAATATTGAAATATAATTACTGCTGTCAATAATTGTTATTATTATTATTGTTATTATTGTTATTGTTATTATTGTTATTATTATTGTTATCATTATTATTATAATACCCCGGAATCCGTGCACTATTCCGGGAGTAGATACCTGCCGAAGTACAAAATAAAGTTGATGACACGCCACTATACAATCTAACGCTGCCGATAATACTACAGAAAGTTTATAATAGATTTTTCGTAATGCTATACTGTTATATTGATATAAGGCTACCAGAGGAACTAAAAGTCGCTCATAACAGTCCGCTGTCCGTTAAAAACAAATGAAACAAATGAGTTGTAGCTAAAGATGATGTATGAGTACTCGTATTCAAAACAAATACATTTCTTATTGTATTCATTTTTCTTATTAGAGGGTATTACAAAAAGTATCGAACGACACATGTCGGACTTCACAACTAACTAACAAGACTAGTTAAAACTCGGTTCTCGTCTCGGATTACTAACTTCAACCGCATTCGGTACATCGACATAATGCCATGAATAAGTATTTCGTAATGTTGGTACCAAACATTGCCACACCGTGCTTTGGGATCAGACGCTCTCATTCATTGAATTGGTTGGTTTATATGGATTAGTCGCGAAAGCTTCTCTTAATTTGCTCCGTGGATATAAGCTTGTAATCGGATGGTACTCCCAGGTTTGTTGGGCAAGTTGGTAGCGGTCGTGAAACACGCGCACGCGGCCACAGCACGCGCGGTCGAGGGAGAGGTCCCAAAGAAAGAGCACGCGTGCGGCACGGTGTCATCGTGGGTGCGTGACTCCCGCGTGCGCTATTGTCTGAACTCTTATTCTTAGAGTGGATTCCCGTCTTCGCATGTATGATTCTGATAGCGCTGGAGTCATGGCATTTGCATAAAGATAATGAATTCATGGAGCCGTTATTTCTTGCTAGCCCCCCCCCCCAAATTGTCTAACCAGTGATTTGTAATAAGTTGACAAATGAATTATTTATTTTTTACATTCAAAAGATTAGTTGTAGGTTTTTTGTGCATTATAAATCTCAGACACAGAATCAAAACTGGTTGGTTGGTTGGTTGGTAGTGATTCCGGGCGCGTCAACAGTTAGGTCATTAGTCCCGTACGTGTGGTGGTGCATGTTTTCCCTCGGGAGGTGTTGGTGATCTTCCCCCGCTGGATGGTGAGATCCGGCACCAACCTACCGTCGGCTAGCGGGGTTTCCGACAACCAGGTATCTCCCACCAGCGGGGCACCGCCCCAGCCGGGACAAGCTCTAAGCTCCCGACCGGTCTCCCGGCATATGTGGTAGTGTAGTGCATGTTAGTGTAAGTATGTGTGTAAGGGGTGAGGATAGAACAAGGAATAGGAAGGAAAGACCGCACGCGGTCCGTGGACCGTTTGTTAGGGTACTGCTTCGGTATTCGCCTGGCCTTGATCGGAGGAACCACGGAAAACTACTGATCAGAGCAGCCGGCCGGTAGAATTCTCCTCCAGGCAGTGACTGAGTTGGACCTAGCTGACAAGTTAGTGTCGAAAATCCTGCCACCGTCGGGACTCGAACTTAGGACCTCCCGGTCAGAGGGAGTCCAGTGACACCAACTGAGCTTCCGCTTGGAAACATCTACTCGTTTGTAGGAGGGAGAGGAAATTTGCTGCAAACATCGGAGCGTTCTTCGAAATCCACCGAAGCCTTAATTTGAAATCATGATGACTACTGAGATGCTCGGAAATCATGTGGAAATAGCATACGAATTGAGGCAGCACCTGCATCAACGCGAGGAAGTAGACAGACTATGGAGTGCAAGAGTCCAAAGCATGATTCGTCCAAAACGATAAACGATATCGATGAGAAGGCTGTAGACCCGCGCGTAAACAAAGATTCCCAAACTGGAGAACGGAAGTCACATTAAGCGTTCGTTAAACTCTGAAATTGTTCGTCAGAACGAACAGTTTCACCAGGTTTTAGGGAGTACTTGAAATGTTTTTGGATGTCCGAAGCTTCACTGATTCCTGTGCATGTATTTTTTTAATTGTAAGCTATTAAATCCATTACACTTACTTCAGGTGTAGTTAGGATTTCCCTTCTTCCTGTTTTTCTTCTTCTCCTTGTTTTCCACGTACTCCTCACCTACAATTATTATTATTATTATTATTATTATTATTATTATTATTATTATTATTATTATAAGTGATAATCATATCATATTAATATCTTTTTCGTAGATTTAACTGTATGAAACTATTTTGTAACGCACATTTGTCCCCGGGTCTTCCCGATTATCCTCAGCGAGGTTGGTCAAGTTCATTGCTTCGCAGGGAACGGTGTTTCCGACGTGACCAGACTGCCGACCGCGAATTTAAAAGCAGCCTCTCACGCGCACGCCTTTGCGTTCCCTGGACGCATCATGCTTCTCAATTTTCCTATTCACACAACTCGAAGGTCATGCACGTTTATTTAAAATTCCAGTCAGGAATGAAACGTTTTTAAAAATATTATTGAATTCCAATCCAAATCATGTTTATTAATATCTTTCAACGATTAAAAAGGAGCTAATTTGGACTCAGGATGCAAGTTTTGTAACGGAATACAATTTTAGTTCATTATATTTGGAATTACACAAAAGGCTCTTTCCTTTACGAATAACTTTTATTCAATGTATAATGTGAAATATGGAATATTTTCTGGCGTGTTAACAATGAACGAGGATCGTGGAAAGTGCTTTTTAAAGTTTTCTGGCGAACGGAAATCGTCGTGACTCTTTCAAGGCATTCAGGAATGTAGGGAATGTTTGTCAAGGAATGTTTTTAAACTGAAGTTTCACTTTTTATCATTCAGTGGTCGTGTTGTTTACAATAAAAATCAAGACCTTTCTGTTCGGTCGCTGCTGAGTGAAAACATTTACACTCACTTTTGTATTATTATCCAAGATTTGTTGAAATCTGTTGTATGTTTTCCTCTCTTTTATACTGTTCATTAATGTAAAATGGAATTAAGTTTGAGTTTTGCAAATCATAAAAAATAAGACAAAATACAAAATGACCGCTCTTTTGAGAAATTATCAAATCATTTTTACCTGTAATTGTATTAATAGCTGTAAAGGATTGGGAGAATTTTGATGATAGAAACAAAGATGCGTTCAATATACGTTTGAGTTTGGCGTGAGGTGTGTTCTCACTAACTCACATTTTAGAGCGTTAAGAGTGATGTGTGTCACACTATTGATCTTAAGAGAGGGGGGATCTTACACCTTTATAGCCGTCTTTGTCTGGCAGTTACAATTGTGGTTTGACGTTGCCTTCCATTTTGTGTACGATGGTACGTAGAAGGAACCATTACCCCAATAACCAGAGGAACGCCACTGGAAAAAAAGGGCCGGTAATTGATGATGAGGGACAAATGTTTACGATAGTTCAGTCAAACGGAATAAGTAGTGGAATAAGAATCCACACAGTGGAAAACACTCCTGGTTACTCGCCAAGGAACGTGAAGTCGGTGCTTTCAGCTCCACATACTGGAATGCCACTTCAAACATCTGCGCCGGAGGGCGCTGCGAGCAACCGACTTCATTGGTTGAATAGTGAATCCGGGCGCGTCAACCGCTACGATCCTCAGTTCCTTAAGTGTAGTGCATGTTTTCATCCCATGAGGTGGCGGTGATCTCCCCCAACTGGTTGGTGAGATTCCAGGACTTTCCCGTCAGCTAGCAAGGTTTTCCCAACCAGGTATCTCCCAACAGCGGGGCACCGCAAGGCCAGGACAACGACTAGACATTACGAGAAAGAACAGTGATGAAGACGTACTACCAAAAAATCAGAGTCTGGCACACGCGTTCGAGCGTGCACGGCAAACGCGGGAGATCACGCGCGGTCCGTGAGCGCCCGTCTGCGCCACGCGCGCCCTCCCTACCCGTGCCCCGCCACCCCCGCCTCCGCGTGCGCGTGCGCGTGCCTGCCGCCCGACGAGGGCCGAGTGCGAAGCCACGACCATCCCCAGGGATTCATCGTGTCTACGAACAAAGGAGATGTATTTGTGACGTGCACGACTGACGCGGCAGTTCGGAGTGGGGACGTGGGTTGCATGTGCAAAAGACAGCACGAATTAACGGTCCGCTACCATGAACACTCTCATTAGTTTTTGTAGCAGAATGCCTTTCTTTTCAAGTGAAATATGTTAAGCGATTTTTCCATTTGGTAATTTGATTTCAGGAAAGGTTCTACTGATTTTCAAAGAAACGATAACTATAACTATCGTTAATACAACATAATGTGCAGATGTTACGTTTTAAGGTTGGCGAGTTCTTTGTCGTGTAGTCATCTTTGATACGCAGCGTTGATATACGTCAGTAGGAGAAGACGCGAAAACTTGGCGGGAGTTAGAGGCCTTGTGCAATGTGCAATACCTTCCAAATTTATAGTAGAGACACTTTATTTTTTCATATGCTCGGCATGGGTATCGATAGCGTTGAATCGAGCAAATCGCGGTGTCGATACCAAAACCGAAGTATCATTGTCAAAAAACTAAATTACAGGCAAATGTACGAAATCCATTTTTCCAATCGTGTTAACATTTGAAGCGCTTTTTTTTCTTCCCATTGTGCAACTTTTTACAGCTGCAACTACTGAAGAGCAACGCCGTTTCCTTGGAAGCCTCGATGACAGGGAGGTCCAAGGGATCGAATTCAAATAGGCGTCGGATATTCGACACTAGTTGTATAGCTGGGTTGAATGAAGCCGCTTAGTCGAATACCCTGGCGCCCAAAAAGCCTGATTCAGGATAAAAAGTCTCCTAAGTTTTTTTGTCATCGAGTTTTTTTAAGTGTAGAATTCAAATTTGAATTTTGCCACCTCCAGAATCTCGATTTTGCAAAGAAAATTGAAAAAAAGTTTCGCAATTTTTTTTCCTTATATCTCCTCACTATTTTCGCCCCCCCCCCGAAAATTTTGAAAGAGACCTCCTTAGCCCGCTAGAAATTGTTTATTTCAGTCTATATATTCAATCTCTGCTTTTCACATCTTTTAACTGGTCCGAATGCGATGGAAGCTGGGAATTTTAAAGTGGAAAAAATACTTCGAACGCCTTCCCCTGAAGGGAAGGAAGCTGATTGTTTCATGTCGCAGATTTGCGGCTCGTAGAAAACCTTGGACGCTATCAGGGTTGACTGGTTGAAATCACTAATGTTAAAACTATGGTTTTAAAAAAAAAAAAAAAAGGCGAATGACTAGACAATTTACACACTTCCTTTCTAGGGTTCCAAAAGTCATTCTCCGTATGTGCACGTTCTCTAAAATTCCTGACTCGTTTGTAAAAAGGAAGCTTATAAGTTGGCTCTAAAGAATTAAAAATTGAAATTGACTCTTGACCCATAGATAGCCATAAAGGAAAAGGAAAATATTATTTACATTTTTGACCAGTAAAGTTTAAAGTGGAGTCGCTTTTTCACTTGTAAAATTTCAATCTTAGAATTGAAGCCACAAACACGGTGTTATGAGTAAGCATTCGGTGATGTCACTATTGTTTAAGTTGTCTACTCGAAATATCAAAACCCATGTTATTCAGACTATATCTATATTTCACTAATCATTTGTTGGAATTAATTACATGAAGTTGTGACGTCTCAGTTGAGAATTCTCTAAACAGTGGTATTTTGCCTCTAGGTCCAGTTTCATGGAAAGTCAGGTCAAACTAAAAACCAGTTCAATTAATTATTTCCATTTAAAAAATTAAAATATGGTGTTTGTTAATTGCATTTCACTTGAGAATCTGACATTTTGTTCTCGAAACTACAATAGTTGCACATGAATATTGGAAAAATTATAGTATTGAAAAAAATATAATCTTCAACAACAAAAACGAACTTCATAAATAAACATCGCAACACAATGTATAGTAGGCAATGAATGTTGCAGCTCTGTGCCTCAACTTTCTTTCTTTTCTCCCCTTTCTCCCTCTTCATCTCTTTCTCAAGAAGCGATTTTCTATAACATAATGTTTTCCTATCGGCGTACTCAACTTAGTAATTCACGTTAACCAGTCTATTAAATTTGTCTGATTTTATTAGTCAACCTCTTTTGGTGTGCGCGCTTTAAAGAATTTTTCAATCTCGGTATAAAACACAAAGGATGGTATTTCGTTTGTAAACTTTTCTTCCGTGGCATTAATACTGTACTCCCGTCTTTCCACAATAAATCGTATAAATCTATATTTTACAAAGCAGTGACCCCGACAATAGAGTGCTCAGTAGTAAAGCCAACTGCCTGTATAAAAGCGAGATTTGCGAGACCTGTGAAAGGCGTTGAAGGGGACAAAGCATGTCTTTCAGGATTTCTAAAGCGAGGCAGTGTTGCCAGATGCTCTACACATCCACGTATTTATCGGCATTTTTAATTTGTCGTATACGTATGTACAGTATATTGGACTAAAATACGTAAAACATTGAAAGTTGTGTAATGCAACGTCGAAAATACCATTTTTCAACAGAAATACTCATTTTAGAGCTCTCTGAAACCGTAAAAGAGGATTTTTTCTTGCTCATCCGTGTTGTAAATTACATTATTTCCTATGTTGCGTAGTCAGAATCCATGTTCCGCGATCCCTTAATACCGAATACTTATAATTTTTTTAAACGTCCGTCTATTTTTCTGTCTCTCTGTCTTTCGGTCTCTCGAGATCTTTGGGTGCCTGCCCGACCATCTTTGGGTAACATTAGCATCTATACTTTCATGTACATATTTTTGAAAATATTAGTTTTCCGCGCAAATTTGAGTAAAATGTGGGCAATATTAAAACAAACGTTATCTTGAAAACGGCTCCAAATTGTTTATTTAAACTGTTTGTTTCAATATTTCTAAATGTACTGAATAAAATAAAACAAAGGCCATTCTGATGTTTTTTCTTGCTTTTTTATAATTTGATAATTACGCAAATATAAGCAAATGGAAGAAGCTTTGTAAGTGATTTTCAGTCAAATCTCGCGAGAAATTTAAATAAAAAAATTGCAGCCATTTTTGAGAAAATTATAAAAATATCCCAGGGGTTTCACGTTTACTTCCTCAGAAATTCCTGAGAGTTTACTTTCTCAAAAATCAAAGGATTCATACGACATAGAATATGAACTCTTTTTAAAATGGAAAAAAGAGAAACTTGTATCCGTGGTAAAAGAAATTCCTACCACGAGTACTCATTGCCTGGAAGACGTAACAATTGCAGGTATAATATTTCAGAATATATCAAATTGTGTTTTTAATATAAATGTTGACAGTAAATAAGTTAAAACATTCGTATTAAAAAAATTATAATGCTCTTTGCCAATGTGTCAACAGCCATTTGTACATTGTCTTGTTTACTTCATGTTGCCATGGTAATCGTCCTCTACAATTCATTCTTGGTCTAGGCCGCCAAAGCTCATCTTTGTGACGTATAAATGCTGTGTCACATACGAATTTTGAAGTGAGGATACGAAAAAAACTTTTTCGGTCTCAGGGACACTAAAAAGGGGAATACGTTGACAGCTCGAAATCGATTTACCGCAGCATTACATGACTTCCTCTACACCGCGTACATTCCTCCCTATACATACTATACGTAAGTGTACGAGAAAGTGAAAATTAAGAAAAAGTTTTATCCGTCTACAAATATTGTGTCACATTCGTAAAATGCAATCAGTAATCCGCGTTCGCCAAGGGATAACATTAAAACATCTTTCTTTATATTAATAATAATTTTATCATCATTATAATGTATTTTCAATATTCGATTTTCTAAAAAACATAATTTTTATTTATTTGTCACTAAAATAATTTTTATTTGAAATCGTTAATTTTTGATATGATCATTATCAAAGTATTCGGAGTAAGTAGATTGTCGCGTTTTGTAATTTTTGAAAGTCTTTTTCCTAACCGTTCAGTCCTATTTTTTAATTAACATATCATATTTTATGTACAACACACTCGTACATTGTACTGATGCGCATTAAAAATATTTTTCCTTATTTCAATTCACATTGCTCTCTATTATATTTGGCAACTTTGAGGAGAGGGACAAATTTGTTACATAGTAGTAGAGAGGGAGACATGAATAGTATGCAATGGGGGAAGAGTGCCGATTCTCTTCTCGAATCTAAACCTCCCTTTCTTTATTGTGCTTACAATGAAAAATAAAGTTATCTCACGCGGGTCATATTGCCTTTCCGTGATATCAATCGTGTTGTTCTCTCTTAATATTATTCTCAACTTTGCTAAAAAGATCATTTTTTGAAAGGAACTACACACAAAACGTTATATTAATGTCTCTTTCGAACACCTTCGTTAATTCCTGTGAATGAGCCCTTGATAATCCTATCATTGAGAGTGAAACTGCGCTGAATTATAATTTTCCTTTTATTGTGACAAAATATTTCCCTAAAGTCGTTCATATTGCATAACGAACCTGGTTGTCTATATACTTTATTACAAAAATATTAAAAAAGAAAACTATTTACGAGATTACTTCGTCAACCATTTCGGCGGCGTTGCTCCAGGCGACTGTTTGCCTTTTCCAATAAAGAAGAGTGTGTCGAGATTTCCAACTTTGAAAGGCGCCGTTGGTAAGTCGAACGGACGTTGTTGAAACTGAACGCACTGGGACCTGTTCCCCCGAAATAATCGCGCCTTTCCTTGGCCCCAGGTGCGGACGGGCGCGGCGACGGCCACGGAGTGGCCGCGTCGCGAAACTCATGGAGCAACCAGCCGCTGCTTATCACTCAATTAGGCCAACTCTTTCGCAAAAGAAGTTTCTTTTTCAACATTTTTCCGTTATAGTTTTCTTTACCTCACGGCATTCGTCGAATTTTACGCGCATATACGAGAGCTTACCACTGAACCACTGAGCCACTATGGCAAATATTTTTTCCACGACAATGTTGTCAAATATATAATTGGAAACTCACGAATGTTGGTAATTTTGGTTTGGAGTTTCTCATCGTACGCACATGCGAGTGTCAAAGGGGTGCGATGGAGAGACGCACGGAGATCAAAGATTCTCTGAATTCGTCCAGGTTACCTCCTATTGGATTCGAACTCGTCGTGATAATTCTTTTCCCACATACACAATCGGAGGAAACTAGATAGGGATTGGTCCCAACTCCAGAGCCGATAGCTCTAAGCTTGAGGGGAATCATTCCTAGATCCCTAGAGCGAAAGACTGAGATTGGGGAGACCTGCTATAAGACGCGTTCAGATGGTTAATATTTATATCACTCGAAGATGTGCGTGTTCTTGAAGTGTAGCTGATTATGTGGCAGAATCTTGGTGTCAATCATCCAAACCTCCTGATAACAACCTGCGAGTTAGAGCCGCAGCCCACTATAAATGTGGGTGGACGATGCGAGTGGGCGGCGGCGACGTCGTAGCGATGCAGAGCGGGGGAGCGGGGCGCGTGAAAGTGACTGCGTCCCGGTTCACTGCGCACCACTCGCTGCGATTGCCCCACACGTGCTCCCGCCTCTGCACCCGGCCTCGCCCTACCCTACCAAACGCTCCCCGCGTTCCGCGACACGCCGCCCCGCTCCGCCCCCTCCCACCCCACACTACCTCGTCCCACCCTACCCCACTCGGCCTCACTCCACCCCACCCCACCCCACCTCACCCCACCCACCCTACCACCCCCTCCTCTATACCCACCGCACCCCACCTTAAACCACCCACCCTACCCCACCCCACCTACCCCACCCTGCCCTGCCCTGCCATGCCCTGCCTCATCACACCCTATCCCGCCCCGTCCGACTCTCCGTCCCACCTCACCCCGCCCCGCCTCGCCCCGCCTCGCCCCGCCTCGCCCCGCCTCGCCCCGCCTCGCCCCGCCTCGCCCCGCCTCGCCCCGCCTCGCCCCGCCTCGCCCCGCCTCGCCCCGCCTCGCCCCGGCCGCAGGAACAGCGGACGCCAAGTCGGCGAGTTTCTCGACCAGCGGACGGGTTTCGAACAAGCGGCTTCACGTAACAGTGACGGACCCCCGCGAACTTAACGGGCAGGATTGACTCTGCTTTTTTGCGATATATTGCTCAAAATGAACGTCCTGTAACCAAGCGAAAGGGAGAGGAATTGCGGTATCCCGTTTTTTTCTGGCCAATGACATTTTAAAATTAATAAGACATGAAAAAAAGGTAAATGGAGGTATATATGGATATTTTGCAATGCCTTACTTTCCCGTGTTCATTTGTTCCACTCTTCACTTTTTGAATGTAAATATAAATCTGTTCATTAAATATGCGTACTACTTACGTTATTATATGTTAGCGCAAATGAAATAATTTGATTATTCTCATAAATATTCTCAAAATTATAGATTTTTAAAATATTTGCACTTTTATGATGTTGTTTTTGAAAAAATTTAAATGATACATTAACATTTGCTTGTTCTAATTGCTTTCCTAATTGGTACTTGAACTAAAGTTTGTTCTTACCTCTTATGTTTGTGTCGCTGTTGGTGATGGCCAAAGATATATAAATTCAACCACACGGACACTGATTGTCCTCTCTGTCACATACGCCTTATAGTTTCTAACGTTTCCTTGATAATTTATGAATTAATTACACGGTTTAGTAACACAACAGAGCGCCGAACCTCTTCATTAAAGATTTTTCATATCGAAGAACTTTCATTCCTTCGCATACTTCGTTTTATTAGAAAGGGGATTTGAAGATTCGAAAACTCAGAACTTTTTTTATTTCGTTTTATCATTCAGATCCATCGAAACCAATGCTTGTCAGACCAGTATTTTACCTTCTTCCAGACTCTGTTTTCGCGGGCATTACATTTTTTCAATGTTAATGAAATATCTCTTCTCTTATTTTTACGAGAACAGATCAGTCACAACGAGGCACCTAATCTCTACTTACGAACTTTTCGCGGAGACTACTGCGTAGGCATAGAACAGAAATGTGGTCCTGTGAATTTCACTGTACGAAAACGCTCTTTTCAAACAAAATTATAAACATATGTTAGGATCATTCGAAGTGTTGGACTACTGTTCTTCAAAAACTCAAGGAGCACTGGGGTCATTAAAGAACTAATTATATGCAAAATGCATAAGTAGGCATATTTGTTTATTTTTCGGATCATGACAAGAGAAGTTCTCCTAATCTTTTACATTGTTTAATATAATTTTATTTTACTAGCTCTTACCCGTTGTCTAGCTCTGCGGTGACTCCCAAGGACTACCGAATATTTACGTATAGAATCCTAGAATGAAATGTCCGTCCACACAGAATCACGGGAACATGATGAATTTTACCCGATGTTCTGATTTTAACTAGAATCACTCATACATAATAATAATAATAATAATAATAATAATAATAATAATAATAATAATAATAATAATAATAATAATAATAAACACATAATACACAAATTAAAATAATGTTAAAACGATGTTCCATCAAAGTTTGAAAGAACTCAGTTCTCGCAGGCCGAACTTCATAAAAAATCATAGTGCAAAATAAACTGACAAATATCTTTCAAAAAAATATAATCTATGAAAGTATTTACCTAGAAAACCTTTTATTTGCTCCTCTACATATAATAAAGATGTTTTAAATCCAAAACGTAGGTACCAAACAATTTGATTGCATAGTCATACATACTCACACACTTGCCAAAATTCATTATATTTTTTTAATTTATATATTTATTTCTTTCTTTTATGTCGCTTTAAAACAGTAAGGTTATTAGCGACCACGTAATGTTTTTATTTTTATGTTCACAATAGGTTAGACAAAGGTGATATATACACATTTTAAATATAGTGTTCTTTGTTAATATAAATTCGAAATATTCTAGATTCTAGAAGCACCGAAGAAAATTTAGGAATTAGGTGCGGAAAAAAAATTCGAGTGGAGTTCCGATTTATCGTTCCTCCACGATTATTACACGAATTATTAAATAGATGATGATTAATTTCAATCATTAATATGTTGCCGAGGGGTCGAGCTAGTAAGATAAACAAAAATATTCTGCAAGACCTGTTAGGTCAGATCCCCCTCTATGAAGCCAGTCGCCTTGGAATTTCCTTTTCGAATCCCAATGGAAATAAAATCACGTGTTACCTCCACAAAACGATGATAAGAAAACAGGAAGTTGGGGAAGACGCAGGCAACGCAAGTTCTAACTTTGCAAGTTTCAAACGCTGATTACATCAAATAAATTTTTAATAATAACCTTTATAGTTTAAGAATCAAAAGATTGCTGAGTCTCGAGAAGAAATTCACTTCCCTGGTCAAAGATCTTCTTCTGAACCGGTTTGTGAGAATGAAATGCAGTAAATAGCATTTTAGGCTACGGTTTCCGCTTAACAAGTTCGGTAATCGTAGTAATATATAGAGTGTCTTTCTTGCGTTTTCGAACTAGTACTCAAAGAACGAGCTCACAAACACAAAATGCCCTAAGTGGTAAGCTGAATTCGTAAGATTAAGTGGTAAATTGAAGCCTGACAAATCTCAGTACGGTTCGAATATTGTAACACTGAAGTGTTTTTTTATTTGTTTTTATGTGCAATGCTATCCTCTTCCATTAAAGACAATCTAATTGATTAATTTTTAACAATTATTTTACGTCATCTATGGACTGAAGTCACAATGTCTCATGTTACAATGTGGTCGCATCAACAGGTGTTCTGTAAGATTATTGTATTACAGAACACCTGATGAGGCGACCACATTTGTGTTTCTTGAAATGTCGTGACTTTAGTACAGAGATGCCAATTAAATAACTGTTAAAATGTTAATTGATTTGATTGTCATTAATGTTAGAGGGTACCATTGCACATAGAAATATGCAGTACATAAATAATCATTTTTGGTTTCTCTTTTTACTTCTTGTTTATGAATACACGCATTCAAGATGGCACTATTCAAAACAAAGCATCATTTATTCATACATCAATAGTAGTCTTAATTGTAGAGAGTTGTCATTGACTGACATCCCTTGTCACTTCTGTCTAATCAGCTGTATCGAGTTTATGCAAATTTCATTGGGCGTTGCGTTGCTTCGCGCGATGTAACGTGATGCCAACAGATCCAGATACGCGCTTCGGGTACTCAACACCTGCTTCTCACACACTGCCTTTCGTGACCTGTCGTGTATCAGGTCTGCCAACACGTTCTGCGACCTGACGTAAGAGCAGCGTACGCTTGAATGTTGTATGTGCTTTGGTAACAGACCGATGCACATGGTGCTTTCGTTAAGCGGAAGCTTGGAAAAGAAATCGCTCTGCACTTCATGGAATATAACAGCATAATATGTTTCAACCAACACTCTCGGACTTTATAGGATTCAATGGGCAATAATTTGTTAACGACGGTTAAGAAATAAAAGACATTATGAAATTCTTTGTATTTATTTCAATGAAAAAAGGATCAGTACTTTAAATGTAGCTTTTCTGTGTTACGTATATTTGTTTCACTTGTTTTGCCTTTTCTGGTGTTGTACAAACAGGTGGCGTAATTAGGACAGAAAAACAAGGACACGTGCTCTGGACGAAACTTTCCAGAGGGGGGATTTTTTCAAACTGTAAAAACTATATATTTTTTAAAATTTACAGACCAATGTACAGTTTTTCTTTCTCGTTTACGTGCGTATCTACGGAGTAATATACGTATTATAGAGAAAGTTATGTAATGCTGCGGAAAATCAATTTCGAGATTTCAACGGAAATACACGTATCGGGGTCCCCTTATAATGAAAGGGTATTTTTTTAAACATCCGTCCGTCCTTCCGTTCACCCGTGCGTCTGTCCGTCGCCTGTCTATCCGTCCGTCTGTCCGTCCATCTGTCCGTCTGTCTGTTCGTCCGTCTGTCTGTTCGTCCGTCTGTCTGTTCGTCCGTCTGTCTGTTCGTCCGTCTGTCTGTTCGTCCGTCTGTCTGTCCGTCCGTCCGTCCGTCCGTCCGTCTGTCCGTCCGTCTGTTCGTCCGTCTGTCCGTCCGTCTGTCCGTCCGTCTGTCCGTCCGTCTGTCCGTCCGTCTGTCCGTCCGTCTGTCCGTCCGTCTGTCCGTCCGTCTGTCCGTCCGTCTGTCCGTCCGTCTGTCCGTCCGTCTGTTCTTAAAATTTTGGTAGTTATCGCACATTATTGCGTGCTGTATGTGCAATATTAAAAATAAGAAAATCAAGATTTTCTCAAAAACTCTATCCATCTTCCATCTGTCTGTCCATCCATCCGTCTGTCTCTCTGTCTATCTGTCTATCTGTCCGTCTGTCTGTCTGTCTTTTCGTCTTAAAATTTTGGTAGCTTTCGCCCATTATTCGTGCAGTATGTGCAATATTAAAAATAAGAAAATCAAGATTTTCTCAAACACGGGCTCTTTTTTTCTTTAATCTTTTGGTAAGAATAGTGCATAATGTACCCTATAGGAATACATCAACGTGATTTCGCTCTATTGTTTTGTTTTTTCAAAAAGTACAAAAATTTAATTTTTTGTACTGTCTCTCATGACGTTAATATTTACATTACCGTGAATTGTTCGTATTACTGTATTTCTGAGTATATGTGCTGCAAATGATGCCCTATAAAGTTTCTCGAAAACGTGCAATATGTGCACTATTAAAAAATAACAAAACGAGATTTACTTGCAAACCGTTTAAAATTTTTTCCTTAAAGTTTTGATAGGGATAGTGCGAAATATACTCTATGAGATGACAAACAAGCTATTTTGCTCCATTCGTTTGGTTTTGCAGAAATTACAACAATGTAATGTTTTTGATTACATTGTTTTGGAGTATTACATTTGAACAATTTAATTTTCACATCTTTAATAGTTATATTAGCGGCGATATGTTCACATTATTGCATTTACGAGTACATGTGCTTTAAATTATGTCTAGTAAAGTTTCTAGAAAACTCAATAGTTTTGTGTGAAAACGAGCTGAAAATTCCGCTTTTTCTGTAACGCTGAAACGCCATTTTCTCAAAAAGGCTCAAAATTTTTTTCTTCAAACTTTCTGTACGGATAGTGCCTATTGCACTGTTTTAGATGACAGAGAATTAATTTTGATTCATTTTTTTCAAAATTCCACAAATGTAATTTTATAATATATTTCTCACTAATATCTTTTAATATCATCAGTGGACGTGCTTCGAATAATTTCAAATGAAGTTTTTCGAAAACCCAAAGGATTTCTCTGGAAAAGAGCTTCAAATTCCGTATTTACATTAGAGCTTTAACGATTTTTTCTTAAAAACGGCTCCATATTTTTCAACAATAATTTTTATATAGGACGAGGTTTTACTCTTATTTAATATTTTAAAAATAATATTTCGAATCTACTTTTAGCAAACCGAAAATTTGAGAAATTTTCAAAAAAATATACTTATGGTGGCGGTAGATGGCACCCAAGGACGGGAGCAAGATCGTAAAGCTAGCGTACGCCAAGGAAATTAGAAAATCTTACTACAAGAAACTCTGTGCCATTCTGTAGCAGCACTAGTTCCTTTCTCACCTACTACGTACATATGTGATATAGGGAACAATGTAATCCTGCGACCAAAAACGCTGATTTTTCGGCAGAAAAACTCGTTTTGTGGATAAATACGGAAAAGGGGGATAAAAATGTTTCGCATACGAAGTTTTAATTGTTATTTATTTCCTATCCAAAGATAATTTGATTTCGGAACTTTACTCACGAACAATGGATCAAACACCATTGCTATAATGTCTCTGATGGGGGATGTGCGCTGTGGAAAAGGCTTGCCCTGAGTGCCATTTTTTCTAGTTACGACGCAGGTACAGATAAGTCACAAATCGGTATCAATATTTGCAACTAAGCAGCATCTGTATTTTTCTTGGAATTTCTTATCTTTTGAATAAATATTTTTTATAATAAATATTTTGTGATGGATATACTCCTTTCGTTAACATTTCATCGATTCAGATACTGAAAACTAATTTAAATGAAATGTTACTTCTTTCACCACACACCATCGAAAATCAATGCACTATAAAATAAAGTAAAACTTTCTAAAACAAATTAGAAGATTCAGCGAAAATCCAATGGTCTGGAAGGAGAAACTTCGTGCCTTACAGTTGAGTGTTTATTGTGAAACTGTTTCACAGAATTGCGAGTTTCATCTTTCTTGGCTCTTTAGTGATGGTGCAACCTGAACAATATGCATCTTGTATCTCGGAAAAAATCTGCCATGTCTCTCCAGTTTATAGAATTTGCCGTCATTGGCGCCAACAACAATACGTTTTCAAATATTTCACCTTTCCATCTACTGTATATAAAACTATCCAATATCATTGATATAGAAGATATTGATATATCGAGTATCCTGGCAGATAGCGCGCTATCAAAGGCTGGCGGCACTAATCATGGACAAACCGAGTGATCGCTGGGCCCCTCAAAGCATAGGATTATATTATGAGATAAATTGATAAAATATAAAAACGAAACAGATTACAGGTCTGAAATAATGTTATCATGGTAATTTTATAAATTGCAATAAAGTATTGCAATTCCGTTATTGCGTAAAATGTGCTTTGAGAATTAAAGAAAACAATGTAACATCGAGACTCCCAACTCCAAGAAGAAGGAAAACTGAGTAATCGAATGTACTACTACCAATATTAGACTGTGACGTTCGAGTTGGTGAATTCCAATTAAAACACAATGCAAGGGGGAATGAAAAATATTCGAGAGATCAAGGAGCTTTTTTGCCGAAGTGGGACCTATTGTATTAGTTTTTGCAAAAGTGGGGAGTCTTGCTGGTGCTTAATATTTAGAAAGGCCATAGAAATTAATGCTCCAAATTGCAACTTGAGACTGCAAACATTTTTTCTAGAGGATGTCGAACATAAAAGGCCAAAATATTTAATTTTGAAGGAACCAAAAAGAAAATGAAGATCAAATTAACGTGAACAAAAGGGAGTCGAATTTCGGGAATAGCGAGGTTCGACAGGCACCTGGCGGCCTCATGTTGCCAAATTTACGCCTCAATGCCTCTCTCAGCGCTTCCTCTTGGTGAGCCAGGGCGAAGGGCGAAGGGAGCGGGCGACGGGGGCACAGGGGGAGGGGTCGCCCCTTCCCGCGAGTTTCGCGGATGGCAGCTGTGCCTACACGCCCCTGCTCGTTTCCAGCAGCCGCCACACGCTCAGTCTCACAGCAGTCGCGAAAACGACGCCCGGTAAGCAGGCAAAGCCACTCAGCATAAACCATTTTCTTCCAGAACACGATTTTGAGCTTATTTTGTCATTTTCAAATAAAATTTTTAAAACATTGTGCTCCGATGATGTTGATAGCTTTGCTAGCAAATATTAAGCTGAGAAAGACAATTCGGCCTAAAACGTATAATCAGAATGTCGTACTATAGGAACAAGATTCATTCAATTTTGCTTTACCAGGGCGCCACAATACGTGTTTTTTCTATCGAGAAATCGCGGATTTCTGCCGCAGAGTTACAATACTTTCTCTTTACGGGAAAGTAAGAATTAAAGAAAATTGTCAAGATTTCAGGTAAAATAACGCAAAAAGTACTAATATTTTTAAAATATGTACATTAAATGTTGTAAAGATCTAATATTCAAGGGTAGATTGCAGTAGGAAATAAATATCTAGCTTTAATAATGAAGATATAAGATAGATTGAAAGAAATCTACTTTTACAATTTTTGAAAATTTTGGGGTGTTATTGAAAATTGGAGTTTTGCCATATTAATTTCTGGTGTCTTAGAATACATGGAACAAACTTCTACAACATGTTAGGTAATGTAAAAAAATTTTTTTGCCAATTAACAAGTAATGGGAAATTTCAGATAACAAATGACACGTGACATTTGTCCCTTATTTGTAGGCAACTTATCATGCTTGGGTGTTAGTTGCGTTGCGTTCATAGGTGGTAAAAAAGGTATAAATTCGTCAGACATAAATGAATGGAGAGTTTGCCTATCAAATAGGAGCAAATGTCACATGTATTACTTGGTTATTTGAAATTTCCCACATTTCCCACATATTCATTGGAAATAAGTTATCATCTTTGAACCCTTTATATGTTCTACAATTTGCAAAATTTGTTCTTATAAGTCATGCTGTAGTGTATCCTCTAGTCGTGACTTAAAAAATAGGTGTCATGTTTTCGAAAACCTTGAATGTGTTCTACAGGCTTCATAAGAAATTCCTCCCAAAGTAAAAGAAAACTTAAAGATTTTTGAAACGGTACTAATACAACGGTATACCTTAACCCTGACGGGTGTACCAAGTTAGAGTTAAAAAGCTTCTGATCTGGCCGATTTATGAGTGAAATACGAGCACATTCGAACACATCGATTCTCACATCCTCATTCTTTTATCCATCGTGACATCATTGTATATATCTTTTTTTGTCTTAGAGACCCTCAAAACGTATTCCTCCCGAGAAATGTCCACCTTGAATTTTTGATAGAATCCAACAATTTTCTTCTATATTACGTCCAGCCAAGGAAAAGTAATAAATACTACGTTTTGAATGAAAAGCGTAAAATTATTCAGTTTTACATAACCTGACATAGCATGGGCTGGAACCTACACAAACGCAGCTTTAGCAAGTAAAATTTTAGGTATTCCACACAACACCTTCTTTTTAACGTTCTTGCCTTACTACGTAAGTAGTAAAGAAAAAGTATTGTTATGCCATGGCAGAAACCTGCGAGTTTTCGACTGCACTGTGAAGCTCTGGCAACGAAAAAAGGATAAATCTTGTTTTTGTATTAGTAGTAATTTACAAATTTATTAATTTATAGAAAATTCCTGACGTGTTGTATAGTCAGAATCCATTTTTTTATGAAAAATCGGTTGACGGCAAAACGTCTGTGTCTTTCTATAATCAACGCCAGCCATTATAACGATTTTCTTCAAGATTATTGTTCCCCGAACAATCAGAATGAACCCGAAGCTCTGCGAGTTTGAAAAAGGTATTTTGATTTTTGGAAATACTTTACACTAAGTCCCAACATTTTCGATATTTTCTCAAAAATGTCTCCAATTTTTTTTATCCAACTTTGCCAACTTTGCCTTTGCCTTTATGCAACTTTGCCAACGCTTAAAAGAACGAAGAATGGTACAAGTTTCATTTTGCAGAAATTTCTGAGTTTTGGAAAATCGCAAAAGTTCGAAATTGTTTTGGAGTCTTCCTACAACTGCAGTATTGAAGAGAGTGATTTTTTCTTAATAAAATCTGTTGTAAGACATCTTGAAGAAAGGTCATGCACCATTTTTCGAAAATGTGAGTAATGTTTGCGTAATTTTGCATGATGTAAGGTATTTTTTAAGCAATTATTTTCTCATAAATGGCTCCAATTTTTTCTTCACATTTTCTCATATGTATGAAAGGACAGTAGGACCAGTGGTGCTGGTCCCATTTTCGGTGAACTCTCTATATTTTCGAAAATTGCCAAAAGTTAACATTGCAAACGAATTTGAAAAACAGGTCTTTAAAAATGTCATGCACATTTTTTTGAAAAAAAACGAGTCTTTTTGCCTACTTTCTGCTTGAAATTAATACAATTTTAAAAAACAATTTTTCTAAAAAACTGCTTTATTTTTTTTTTTTTTCATCGATGGAGCAATGAACTTTTAAAAATTGACGCAGGTCTCATTTTCATTGAACACTGAATTTTCGAAAATTGCATAAGTAAATAATGGGAGAGACTATTCGTTTTTAAGCGTCGGCAAAAGTGAATACTGTAATGTAACCGAAGGTAAAGAAATAATCTTCCACGAACTAATTTATTAACAAACTATTCTTCAGTTACAGCAGCAGACATGTTTCGAGGTATTTTACCTCAGCTTCAATACCTCAGAACATTAAGGAAAAACTTGAAAAATACAAACTGTAAAACAAAGTTGTAAAACTATTAAAAAAACAAACACTATTAAAAGAAATCAAAAACTATGCAAAAAATAGTATTTACCCATATCACATGGTCAACATGAGTCGTGGCGTGCTCCTTACACGGTGCCATTTTGGTCATTTTTCTCTGGGTGAAGGGGGGGGCGGCCCCCTAGGATACTTCACAGCGGGCTATATTCCAAATTAGTTTGGTCGTTGAGGATTCTAGGATTCTAGATTCTGATTGAGAGATTCTAGGATTTGATTGAGAGATTCTAGGATTTGATTGAGAGATTCTAGGATTTTTATGGGTTTTACAAATTCCTAAATTCTCGAAAATATTTAAATTAGGGCCTTTGGTATCCAAATGCAACATTTTAAAAGTTTGAATAGTGGTCAAATGTGTATATGTTATCAAGGAGATGAGAAGCTTAAGTAGAGTGCTCTTGTTGTAATCTCCATGCACGAGTATGTTCCTTGATTCTGCAAGATAATTTCCTACCAGTTTGTTTAATATAGTCTGAGTTGCAGTCTTTACAATTTACAACAAATACACTCCACTTTTTTCTTCTTTGGGAACAATATCTTTATTGTTGGGGAATAGATTTTTAAATTATTTGTAGTATCGTATGATACTTGAATATTTTGTTGTTTTTTTGGGGGGGCAACGACCTATCCTTTCAGATTCAGAACCAAAATATGGAATGCGAACATAAATGTTTTTGTCATTGTCAAGTAAATTGTTGGAGGAACCTCTTTTCAATTAATAATTTCTTTTATTTTTGTTTGATAATTGTATCTATGATCTAGGGAACTTTCACACGGCGAATGAATCCAAGGGAACTTTTAAACGGCGATGGACCTAAGAGTGGAAAACTTCTAATTTATGCTGATGAACGTGATTAGAACTAATTGGGATGAGTGCGGTCGAACGACTGTGATGTAGCGGTAAAGCGCATGGCGAGTTGACGCCATGAAACTGAGTTCCAATCTCGACACGGAGAAAACATTGTTGCTGGTTGGAAACACTTTCGCAGATTCATGTAATATATCACGTAACCGTCACCAATAATGCGAGAAAGTGCGTGATGTACTAGAGTGCTAGCACCACTAATTTTACAGAGGTCATGCAGCACGTGCCTCTTCCCTCGATCCGCTAGCTGTCGAGATTTGAGCGCTGTCGGCACGTACTGAAGAAGGAAACTCGTCAAACTCAGCAAAACATGGCGAGCCCATAAGCATGAAACTATCTGTCACATTCTTTCATTAATTGGGGGTATGTTGATCGTGCTTGGTGGTTGTATGAAGCGAGTCTCGATCGCACCAACGACTCATTTTGTATTAAGGAAATGTCTCTGATCACTTAGCTCACGGTCAACAGGCGAGACACTAGACGTGCGTGAGATACTGCAATGGACTGTGTTGAAACCCGAATTCCGCCCGCGAACCGAGCAGCGGCCATCTGCTGCGTTGAATTACGCTTGAGATGGCTCTCTTCTCGGAAAATTAGGAGGGGTCCGCCAGGCGGACGCCTCTACTTCACTGTGGGCGCCAAGTTACCACTCGCGCAACTTTTCTTGAACGATAGATTGACGAAATGCGGGCGGAGTGGGGGTATTAGTTACAAAGGCAGCCACTAGAGTATTTTCAGTAATGGCAACCTTTGGTAGATGAACGTCAAACCCGCTGTGTGCGGCCAGGTCATCGCTCTGGGTAGACAACAGCAAGGACAGTAGATAGGAGTTTTAGGTGCCTTCCTTGAAGGTCCTGGACCTGCCTCAGACATTTCTTTAGATAATGGTAATAAAGCTGAACAGAAGTTCTCGACTATGAAAGCAACTAGCTTTGACTAGCTTCTGTTTCGCGCCAACGAAGTTTTAATGCTGGGAATGTTGTCATCAGTGCTCGCTGCGATCTTTTGCCTTCAGCTGTTTATAGCTCCAGGGAGGGGGAAGCAAGGTCATTGTTCAAGAAAAGGTGCGCGAGTAGTATTTTGTATGGCATCTGCTTCCTTGGCATCGTCTCCTATATTATTTCAGTAGTATACATACCTTTTGCGGATCTCACACGCAGCCAATCTCTATAAATGAGGTCTCTAAAGAAAGTTAATTTCACGGAGACCTGACAAATTGCATTTTTGAGTTTAAAAAATGAAGGATTTCTTAGAAAACGCATCTAAATATTCATGTCAAATGCAATCCGCAACACTCTATCGCATTTTTTATTCTATATCCTAAAATCACTCCTAAACGAAGCGTTCCAGGACCTTAAAAATTAAAATTTGAGGCCAAATACTTAAAAAAAAGTTTATCACACCGTAACCTACAGGATGGGATCTTCTTGAACATTCTATTACATTTTTGCTGGTCCGGCGCTTCTCTAAATTACACCTACCTGCTCAAAGAATATAAAATTAAACTAATTACTTGATATTCTACGCGATTGAATTACACGGATGTACCTCTCTCAGTAATGAAGTTAAATAAGAAAAGTTGGTATTGACAAGAGTGTATTGCATTGTTATCAATTACAAGGAGACTTATAGAACAAGTGACGGAGGAAAAGAGGGTCTTGAAGAAAACGATAAGGATGGATTTTATGATCGACAATTTGAGATCATTTTATTGAGATAATTTCATTATGTTACTTCCCTATACTATTACAGAAAAATTTCAATCTGCCGAGCATTCCCGCTAGTTTGAATATACTCTCTATTGTTATTGTGAATAGACCTCGGCTCATCATTTGAGCTGTCCGGTGTCCTGATAAGCTTCGTCAGCGAGCTGGTTGCACTTTTCCGCTATTGAACTGATAAGGACCAATGAAAGGTAACAGCCTTATTCAAACTTATACATACTTGTAAGTTATTAGACCTATGTACTATGTCAACAGAGGGTAAGAGTCTCAGATGTCTTGCTAAGCGCACCCAATGAACCCGAAAAAGCTTCCGTTCCAACCCAGTTGAATACATCACTACTATCACTAGTCACACATCGAATTCAATCGCTGTACGGAGGAGAATTCTTGAGGCCGGCTGCTCTGATCGGTAGTTTTCCGTGGTTTCTCCGATTAATACTAGACAATGCTGGAGCAGTACTCTAACAAACGGGCCACGGACCGCGCGCGATCATTTCTTCCTCTTCCTTGTCCTATCCTCACCTCTTACACACGCTTACACTAATATGCACTACATTACCACACATACCGGGAGATCGGTCGGGAACTTAGAGCTTTTCCCCGCTGGGGCGGTGACATGCTGGAGATACCTGAATGGGGAAACCCCGCTAGCCGATGCAGCCCGTAATCACTAAGAACCAACCAATCACTAGTCTCACATCGTGTCACATTGCATCATCGGAGATCGGAAATGCACCCACTGAGAACCGGGTCGTGGCGTCCGGCCTCGCGCCATCGTCCCAGCAGACATCCATCTAAGCAAGGCGCCGAAACGCCTCGGCGTCCCGGAAGCGAAACGGCGGCAGCGACGGCGACAACGGCGCTGGGGACGCCGGCGGCCATGGTGGCGATGGCTGTGCCGGCAGGAGTGGCGGCAACGGAGGCGCCAGCCTTCGAAAAAGATTTGAAGGGCCCTCTTTAACTAATGTGACCCAGTTTCTACATCCCGGAGGGGCATATTTCTGAGAGTACTGATGTCCACACATGTCTCTTTCTTTGACAGCCGTCTTCGAGAAATAATCCATGCCCGTCTGATGGCGCCGCATTCGTAGCTGGAGTACGTCACATTCAGTGTTTTTCTGTGGGAATTGAGCATCAAGCGTACTGGTTTGCGTCATATCCTATTTCCGAAATTAGAGCATTAGTCATATTTGCTCGGACTCGATTATTCCTTCAGAAACGACGTGGAAACGCGAACTCAGGTAGAGAAGCGACTGCAACAGCAGTCACATTTTGCGGTATCGAAGTCCATGTCGGTGATTGGGGAATGAGTTCATGTTTTCACCATGTGGCGAACGTACAAAAGAACTGTAACACCCAAAGTATCCTCTAGCATTCAAGTTCCTGCCAACTACTCAGAAGTGCTTAACAAGTTCAAATTTCAGGTCTCTCAAAACTTCGTGTGTTAAGTCTTGTCCAGCAGTGCACGTGGAAAAGACTACTTTTTATCTAAATAAAGCTAGGTTCTTCGGAAATGTTTCATCGTCAAAAAAAAATTAAAAATCACTGTTTCGACATTACATCTCAAGTGTATTTAAGGTATATAATTGGGGTAAGTATTTTATTACTTTATCGATCCTAATCTTTTCTGGTTAGTAACTTTTACCATCCAAATCACTGTTATCAGTAGCACCGGCGTACATTTTAAGCTGGTTCTATTTTCCTAATTCGTAATACTTGATACACAATAAAATTGGAGGTGCTACAACAGCATATACATGATTTATGATACTATATTTTATTTCTGATATTCCAATTTTCTGAAATTCAGAGCAATTTTTTAAACATAATTTCTTGTATCCAAAGAAAAATACAAAGTTTTTAGTTTTTATTACAGTTGACTTTGTGGCGCCGACATTTCTCGGTGACAAACCTCAAATTTGAATTCAGTGCCCCAAGAAACAGAATCGGTGAGAAAAAACTTCCAGAATTTTTTTCCAGAATGTCGACTTTTTGAATACTCGGTGACTGAACTATTTACTGTTAATTCTAAAACTAATGAATATTAGTGGTACTGGAGCCAATATGCAACATTATGCAACACGAACCCATTTCACACCAACAAAACCATCCGAACTAATAAACTAGGACAAAAATTACATACTACTCGTACATTATTCTTCTAATATTCCACATATAAACCACTATGTTTACGGCACTGAAACTCTGAAACATCTCTACAACTCTTAAGTACATCAAAACTAATTACGTGTCACCCACTTACCTATAATTAAAAATACTACCCCAGTCTTAGCGTTTACTCGTAGCGTTTGGTCAAAATGCGACCGCTCGGGCCGGTGTCGCAAGAGAGACTAGGAAATAACATTTCTACGAAAATTTCTACAATACTTCAGCTTGCACCGCTCCTCCATACATTCCCTATACATTGCCTCGGGGCTCTGCTTTCCCTCCTACAAATGAAGAATGTTATGCTTGCGACTATATACTCTTTTTTACACGTCTCCCTGACAACGTGTTTTCTTTCTATATGCATTCATTTACGTGGTATTTATAATGTCTTGATGTCGTTTTTCTTATTCAAATAAAACCGGGGATTTCTGGCTTATCACAACATATTATTTAATTTTTCTTATTAACGATCACGAGAAGACAAACACATTGTTAAGTGTGTTACAAGTATTTTAGCTGTCCGATTTACAAACCTCTTCAGTGTTTCGTAAATGGAAACTCAAAAAATTCACAGCTCAAAAAAGAACAACAACAACAACAACAACAAACAGCACATCTTGAAGACTTGACAATGATGATTTTTTGAGTTTTCATCTAAAAAGCTCTGAAGAGGACTGAAATTCGAGCAGATGAAACGTTTGCAACCTACTTATACACTGCATTTTACATGCTGTTATCGGTAATATAACTATTCAAATTTTTCATATTCTGGAGCCACTACTTTTACTAATTATTACTTCTTATACGTATTAATTATAAAAAGAATTATTTTACTTTGTTAATACACGTTTGGTGGAATTACGTCAAAACATTTTTCGAACGCTCCTCCACTTCTCCTCCAAATCTCCCGTCCTGAGCGAGTGCTGGCCGGAGGCTGCGAAACGAGATCGCACCAGTGGAACGGGTTCTTTGCTTACACACGCGCGCGGTTCTCTGCCATGCGGCGCGGCCTCAGGTTCAACCTCCGCCCGACAGCCGGCGGACGCGCTCGCGCGGCGATGGAGGGGGATAGCGCTTGGAGCAGGAAGCTTGGGCGGCGGCGGCGGCGGCGGCGTGGGCGGCGCGAGACGGGACGGGGCGGAGCGGCGCGGGGCTGGGCAATGGGGGGCTAGGCTGGGCGGTGCGTGGCTGGGCGGTGCGTGGCTGGGCGGTGCGTGGCTGGGCGGTGCGTGGCTGGGCGGTGCGTGGCTGGGCGGTGCGTGGCTGGGCGGTGCGTGGCTGGGCGGTGCGTGGCTGGGCGGTGCGTGGCTGGGCGGTGCGTGGCTGGGCGGTGTGTGGCTGGGCGGTGCGTGGCCATGGTGCGTGACTGGGCGTGCAGGCTGGGCGATGCGGGGCAGGGCGGGGAGGGGCGGGGCGGGGAAAGTCGGGGCGGGGAAGGGCGGGGGCGGGGCGGGGAAGGGCGGGGTGGGGAAGGGCCGGGGCGGGCGGGGCAGGGCGGGGGAGGGCGGGGCAGGGCGGGGGAGGGCGGGGCAGGGCAGGGCGGGGCGGGGCGGGTGGGGTGGGGCGAGAAGAACCGGTCACCGCGCCGCCGCTGCAGTTCCGCGGAGGAAGTCGCGAGATGAGTTGCATTCGCTACCATAAGTGTGCAAATAATTTGGGAATGGTACACAGAATTTACGAAATAAAATAAAAATATTATATCGCTTTCAACCAATGCGTGTTCCGACCGTGGCAGGATTTTCGGCACTAACTTGTGAGGTAGATCGAATTCAGCTGTCCAGAGGAGAATTCTAGCGGTCGGTTGTTCTGATCAGTAATTTTCCGATCTCCGTTTCCAGTTTCTCCGTTCAATACCGGGCGAATGCCGGAGCAGTACCCTAAGATACGGGCCACGGATCGCGCGCGATTTTTCCTTCCTCTTCCTTGTTCTTTCCTCTTCCTTTTCCTTTCCTCACCCCCTTACTTACACACGTACTGATTTCCACAACACTACCACGTATGTCGGAGACCAGTCGGGTGCTTAGAGCTTGTCCGCTTGTCCCAGCTGACGCGATACCCCGCTGATGAGAGGTACCTGCTTAGGGATAATCCCCGTAAGCTGACGTTGATCGGTGCCGGATCTCGCTAGCCAGCGGGGCAAGATCACCGCCATCACCCACGATAAAAACTAGCACCACAGGTATAGAATTAGTGACCTTACGTAAGTTTTACGACCGCTAGACATATACTATCCATTTTTTGTACGTTTAGTTAATACATATTTAATAATTTAAAATTGTTTAGTTAGTTATAAAATATTTATTTTGTAGTACATGATTGATGGTTTAGACGTATTTGTACATGTGGAAACAGTATGGTTGCTAGAGGTGAGGAGAATAGCTAAATGTTATTGATGAGCTGGCTTGAGTTTGCTGAGCGAACACTCGACCACAGTTACGGAAAGGCACCGTAATTTTTTATAATAAATGCAGAAAAGTTATTAATTTTATGTCTTCTATTTGGATATTAAGTGGGTATCGTTTTGTTCAGCTCAAACGTTGTGAGCTGAGTTATCGTATAGTCGATACTACCGTTAAACGAACTTTTTGTTAATAAAACTTGTTCATATTAATGGAAGAAATTGTGTTGAGTAAATATTTGAAGAAAGAAAACTTTCACACCACCCCTTAGTCTGAGGTAACCCAGAAGAACATTTACTTGTTATTGTTGAAAGTAATTTAAGTGACACCTTGAAGTAAAGTTCGGGAACATGTAAAAAAGTAACAATAAAAGACATAAAAGTGCGAATTGAAAAGGTGAAACGAAATACGTAATTAAAACAATCGTGAGGTGCAAAATTGTTAACAGCAAAACAATAAAAACACTTGCAACGTCGAACGTTAAGTCTAAGTTTGCGATTTCGAGAGCCAAGGGCACGGTTATTTTCATCTCGTTTTTGTTACGTAGTTCTCTTTTCGTACAGCCACGCATCCAACTGAATAATCATCTCAATCAGTGATCTTTATCACCATTCACTATTGTAATCACCCCTGCAATTGTATATGGTCAGGAGCCCATGAAAAATCACCACAGCAGTCACCTGACCATGAAAGGTAAAGGCAACTGCTTAAACCTTCCCGTTCAGTAATTGAGAATGACAGTCATCATGATCAAAAAAATATTTCGTAGGCTCGATGGATCGATTTGATCGGTGCTTTTGCAATTGCGTTTGGGTATGCAATGTAAATAGCAGATCAGGATCTCTTGGGCCTTTGCCTTCCCTGACTACAGTATTTTCCGTAACAGGGCCAGACTGCATGACTGATTTTTACTTTTTCGCTACCGCTTACGCAGTAGAGAGAAAGATATGTATTGTTGCGCGAAAAATGGCGAATTTTCGGCAGAAAAAATCTGCTAACGAAAAAGTGGATAAATGCAGTTGCTAAATTTAGAAAAAATTCTCTAGCTCGTGGTTTAGCCAGAATCCATGTTTTGTGGGTCCTTCATACCGAAAAGTCGAATTGCTGCAAAACATGAATGTCTCAGTCTGTCCGTCTGACTGTCCGTCTCTTCTGTCTGTTTGATCATCTGTGAACATTGCTAGCGGCTAAACCGTTCACGCGATTTTCTCCAAAATTGATCTTTCCCCATCGATTTGGCTGATGTCGCGGTCCCTCGAATTTGAAACTGATATTTTAATTGCGGGGGGGGGGGATTTACACGAAGCCCGTGAGATATTTGCCAAACTTTCAAAAAATGTCTCCATCGTTTTTGATTAAATTTTGTTGTTTGATAGTGTAAAGGACGTTTACGGGAATGGTGCAGGTCTCATTTTCGTTGAAAACTGATTTTTCGAAAATTGCAAATATTCAAAATTTTTTTCGGTGTCTTCCTACAACGACAATTATGAAGATATAGATTTTTCCCAGATTAAATCTGTTTCTTAAAGATAGATTTTGAAATAAGGTCATGTACAATTTTTCGAAAATTTGAGTACTTTTCGCATAATTTTGCTTGAAAATAGGGGCGAGAAAGTACGTTCTGTTTTAGCACTGCTGTTGTAACTCTGGTTTGTTCCTCAAGGCGCTTTCTTCTCAATAGGCTCAGGCGTTACTAATAAAATGCAGAGAACGACACATACGAATACAACACTCAAGTATGTATGTGATCCTGATGAAAGAAAAATAATTTTCTATGCAATGAAATCTCAATGCTTAGCAATGTTAGAATGATTACACTTTCACAGTACCGGACTTACGCTGTTGTAAAGCAGAATTTAGCCTTGAAACTTGGGTTCCCCTGTGAAGAAATTTCCACGCTTCAAACAGCTATTTAAAAAGAACGTAGATTTCGCACGAGTCCAGCTAGTATTAAATATTCAATTTATTTCTCACTCGGTTACTATATACATTGTCTTGTTATTTGTTCACGTGTTCGCAGTCCATCTAATAGTGAATCGTGTTATCAGTGGCACCATAATGACCTGCTAATAGCCACATCATCACTGGTCTACTTCTAGTGACCTCGATTTTGTGTTTCCCAATTGTGATGGTTTCTATATATCTATCATAAATATATTTCCCCAGTCCCCATTGTCCGCGGTTCATTTTAAAAATACTAGTTTCTTTCTATTTAATAAATAAATACAGTTTCTGTTCGTCACCTTTTTATAACATCTGACGGTCTTCTCTCAATCTATACTACTTCTTATCATTACGAAATATATTTCCTATTGAACGGTTCAACTTGGTGACATGTTTTTATCCTAAAAAATTGCCATAATTTTATGTGTTGCCGTCCCTATAGTCTATTTTAATCTTCGCTTTCCATAATGTGAATAATTATGATTCATCAATGTTCACTAATGTGCCTTCATTTGTTTGACCATGCTTTTGCATAGCAAATTAAGCGTCCTTTTTCTAATAAAAAAATAAACGTTGGACGCATCGTAATTGACCGTCACACAATCCTCATGTAATAAAATGTCTGCCTGTTAAACATATGTATTTTTAAGTTTAAGTAGTTTCTATCTATATGATGGTCATTTTGAGATCCGCAAAACTTCACTAGTATTGCACCATTAAACGAAATTAATTTCGTTTTGGAGAATTACCTTCCTCCCGTTGTTACGTTCGAAACATACGGAGCATTTCTCCCTCACGAATAAAGCTCTGTTTAAAACCTTTGTGACATAAATAACTATTATTCACCCTTTGACATTTCTTACTTTTCTCCCTTCAACTATAAATCACTATAAATACATGGATGTGTTGAAACGTTTCAGTCTCTTTGTACAGCTATTTGTTGACAGCATGTGCCCACGTTTGTACCAATTTAAAACGTCCTGATATTTTTGCTTGAAACTATTTAAAACTCTAAACCATTTAATTCTTATTATAATTTTTATAAACGCTCGACTCCCACGTTCTTGTATGATTAATATTCACATTGTCGACGCCCCATCCAGTACCGATTGAGTATTTTCTGAAAATTTACTCCGTTTAAAAGTAATATGGTGGGTGTGCGGATTCTATTAAATAATTCAGCCTTCATTTTCAATAACAATCAATCTGGCAAGTGTCATTATTTTATTTACAAATCTTTATGAAATAATATCTCATTCACATGTCGTTATATTTAATTATTAATTTGATCTATTAAAAGCCTTTTGACTGTTTAATCTTTTCTTTACAAAGAACTCTGACATTTACTTGTACAATGTTTCCCACGTCGGTTACGATGTGTGAAGGAGTGGTACTCATCGACCGCGTGCTGATAAAGTGAAGAAATTCCCACGAAAAGTTTCAAGGCCCTCCGGGAATCTCCTGTTTTTCTTTCTTGATGTTAATATGGATGGAAAGTAATGACTCTAAATCAAATCTCTAACTAACACAAACTATTTGAATCATTTCCCGAACGTCTCGGATCGTCATTTCTCTTCGACACCGCTTCAAATCGCGTGAACTAAGGTTCTGGCAACCTGGATTTCAACCACGTCTCACAAAACTTCTCGAGTGCTCACTACGACAGCCGGATATCTTCTGAAGTGCTCGCAACCACGATCAAATACCTTCTGCCAAATCTCCGATCTCGATGAAATATGTCACTTCTATTTGCGTTTGTCTCATAACTTTCAATATAAATAAGTTTGAGTTAAAATATTTTTACGTTTGAAACAAATTTATCTCATTGAGGGAGGTTGGGTGACCGTGAGAGGTTGAGTGGGCGACACCTTCCAAAACATTACAGTTTACGATATTAAAAAAACTAGTTGTCGAGGCCACACTGTACTTTTGAGAAAGGAGAATATTCAGAATTCGTGGTACGCTAAGTGAACTCATAACAGGCATTGAGTTGGGTCAAAATCTGTTTCTTTTTTCCTGCTCTTCCTTCTTTCTCCTATTGTCTTCTCTTCCTCCACTTTCTTCTTCTCCTTTTATTTCATCTCTTCCTCCTACTTCTCTTTCTCCTCCTGGCCCTTCCCCTTGGAGACCCTGTTTTAATGTGATATTAGAATCACAAGTGTCAATACATGACTGGGAGAGGTGGCTCACGGTATCAAGAGATGTCACTGCAGTGCCTCTGACCGGGAGGTCATGGAGTTCGAGTCTCGTTGGTGATAAGATTTTCGACACTGCCATCTGGCAAGTGTCCCACAAAATGAGCAAGGTCGAGTTCTGTTGCTGTCTGGTGGAGAATTCTTGCGTCCGGCTGCACTGATCGGTAGTTTTCCGTGATTTCACCGATCAATACCAGGGATTGCTGGAGCAGTACCCTACCAAACGGGCTACGGATCACGCGCGATTTTTCCTTCCTCTTCTTTGTCCTATCTTCGCCTCTTACACACACACATACGTGCACTACACTACCGATCACGCCGGGAGACCGGTCGGGGTCTTAGAGCTTGTCCTGGCTGGGGCGGTGCCCCGTTGGTGTGAGGTACCTGGTTGGGAAAAACCCCGCTAGCCGATGGTAGGTGGGCCCCGGATTTCGTCATCACTGCCACCTCCCGAGAAAAAAACATGATCTACACTTACGAGACTCATGACCTTAACTGTTATCGTGGCTGGAATCACTCGTAATCATTCATCTCAATACAACATGAAAGCGTTCAACGTATGAACGTCAAGCGGGTTGCCTAATTGACAACTAATAGACAACCATTTAGCGGTAGACCGCCTAATATTATTGGTAGAATTTTTCAAATTCACAGGGTATCCGGATGATCCAAATGGAAGTTTCTTTTCACACGTACCGATTGAGACGTCGGGCCGAATTTATTGTGAGTCACAAAGATACAAATTTGACGTACAGGATTTGAAAGGAATGCAGTTGAAGTTAAATTAGAGCGTTTGAAAAGGTGTCCAACGCTGTTCCCGGACGTTGCGTGGGCCGCGGCAGAGAGCGTCGAACTCTGGACGTGGTGCTGAGCTCCGCATGCAGGTCGGCCCAAGGGCGTGGGCACACCTGTCGGCGCTGGCGCCCAACTTGACGCAAGCGAGTTTTGTCAGCTCGGAGCGCGTCGTGGCGCCGATCGCGCGTCGATGATCGAATCCTAAGATCGGATTGAGAATAAACAAGAAATTCCCTTAAAGTGCTAAAAGAGATTTAAAAATGATAACTAACCTTTCTCTTTCGAGCGTGAATGTGTGATTTTTGCTTCTGAAATTTCAATTGACGTGACTTCAACTGATAATCTCGTATTGAGTACCACTAGAAATCACTAGAAATACCATTTATTTATGTATACGTCAACACATAGCAAGCCGTATAAATACAACATGCAATTAGCAAAATTTCTGTAAAATAAGACATAATTTTAGCACTCTCTAACGTAATCGTTGGAAATATGAAGGGATAGGTTAAATATCTCATGAACTATAATGTGAAGTTAAAATGATTCAGTGCATAGATTGTCAAATTCAGTGCAACATTTAATTGGTTTCTAAAAGACCTTCTGTTCATGGCACTCTACTCTATAAACGTGGACAACTGTAACCTTTTCTCAGAAATACCAAGATATCTAAAATACTAATTTTTGCCTAAAAATGTTTACTAGCATTATATTCTAAACAATTTTTCTCGAGATTTGCAGCTATGGATCTTGATTTTCCATTTTCTACCCTTCTAAAACGAATGTTGTGAATAAGGAACTTTACGACATGTAATCTTAACGTGAAAATGTACGTAAATATGTTGATTTACTTATACAGTTCACCATTCGAACAAAATACATTATGAGTACGTCACTCTTCAAAGATAGATACCACGACCGGTCAAATCCGGCTTTCTTGACTTTCACACAAAGAAAATTCCCCGACTGTGGAAATAGGAATCTGTTTAGGAAAATAACCACGCTCACGTCCGAAGTGTTTCAGAAGGCGTGGATAATTACAAAAAGTCACTGAGTCAATCCTTGAGTCCGCGTAAACATCGGATTGATTGATTATTTCCTGTTTTCTGACGCGGCAACGGCTATGATTATTAGTTCTGTAATATTAGTACACGTTTTATCACGCGAGTTGACGATTTTCTTACTCCGCTGGATTGTGAAATCCGGCGTCGATCTACATGCCAGTTTGCGGGATTTTCCCTATCCAGGTATCTTCCATCAGCGCACACCGCCACAGCCAGGACAAGTTCTAAGCTACCCGACTGGTCTCCCGTGGTATTGAATTTGTGGTAGTGAAGTGCATGTAGATGTAAGTATATGTAAGTAAAGGGTGTGGAGAGACAAGGAAGAACGAAAGATCGCGTCTGTGTCACGTTTGTTAGGGTATAGCTCCGGCAGTCGCTTGGTGTTGGTCGGAGAATCCACGGAAAACTACCGGTCAGAGCAGCCAGACGCTAGAATTCTCATCCAGACAGCGTGGCTGAATTCTACGATCGAACCTAACATAGCTATGAATAGCATAGTGTCGAAAATCCTGCTGCCGCCGGATCTGGAAGCCTAGGACCTCCAGGTCAGAGGCACTGCAGTGAGATCAGTTTATGCACTGAGCCTTCGCAGTTGGTGTAAATAATGAAGGTAAACTTTGAAGTATGAAATCCATTCCAAATTGAATATATTAAATGTGAATGAAAATTAACATTTTCATCTGCAATCTTTAGTGCCCAAGGAATGAAGATATAAAAACAAATTATCCATAAAAGAAGAAATGAAGTTCATAATGAACGTATGGAAGTGTCACAAACATTATCCACTGAATGTGATTCGGTATTTTGTAATGCCAGAAACTTCACAAGAAAAATAAAAACTAATAAATTAGAAACGAAAATATTGAAAAAATTCAGCCCTTGTAATTTTTTTAATTTGACAGTTTTTTTTCTTTGTTTAAAGGACTTTTCCTAGCCAAAGATAAGTTATCTTGGTGTACAATTTTAGAAGGTGATTTGGGGTCTCTGACTAAATACTAACATAAATTCTTCTTGAATTTAGGGTTAGTTAAACACGATACTATCCGCGACATATTACACACGAACTAAGTACTTTCTTTCTTTTCCTTTCTTTCTTTCTTTCTTTCTTTTTATTTATTTATTTATTCAATAGCTCTGACACTTTGAGTTCCATCACTAACGATCTAATGCGTAGAAGATAGCGATGATGATGTTTAAGTGATTGATGAAGGCAGAAAAGAGGAATGAAAGGCAAAAGAAACGACAAATCCTGCAGTGTTGTTTCGTCGGCCACCTGGATTTCCGCATAGATTACTCAGGAATCGAACCCGGCCGCCAACAGTGGAAGGCGTATGCACGAGACATTACGCCATGAAACCGCCCTTTGTATCAACGCCATTATCAAGCATTAGGCTTTAAGACCGTCTATGCCAGGCGTATCTGAGTAGGTCTGACGATCCCCCAGTTAGTCGTTAATTAACTTTGTTACTCTTAACTCATTTCGTAGTACCATATAGTTTCTGCGCATTTATGATTAGGCGAAACATGATGTCTCCATAGTTTCTAAGAGTTTGATTCTAAATTCACCTTAATAGGGTGTAGAGAGTTTATAACGTCTGCCAAAAATCGTAATGAAACGAAAAGAAAAGAAAAGTAGCTCTTCGGCTGTAAGCTCGCTTGCAAAAATCATGTCTCAGGAAACGGTGTGCTTGCCTGCGGCGTCGGTTGGGAGCATTGTGCACCAACGGGCGTCGCGTCGCGTCAGGGAGGAAGGGCAGAGCGGGGAAAGTGTTGCGGGTGCGGGGAAAGCAAGGCACTGACGCGGTGCCCCCGCCCCGCCCCCGCCAGCGCCGCCGCCCGGCGAAAGTGAAATGCACAGACGCGCATTGACCGCTGCGATAGGCAAACTCGGGCTGCGCGTGGCTCCTCCGAGGGGAAGCGTGTGAAAGCAACAGTGGGGAAGTGAATGTCGTGGAACAGTCGCATACCAATGGGGGAGGGGACTCAACAATGGACAACAACGTTCTTTTGGTTCTGAATCAGTGGCGAATCCTGAACATTGTTTGAAGTATACCGCACTTTATGGAAGCTACCTCTATCGTCTTTTATTTGGAGCTTTTCTGATATCTCAATGCTATGAAATTCCGACATTAATAATTGTTCTATAATACAATTACACAAACCACTATCTTCTGGATCATTAACACACTCCATTTTCACGAACGCTTGAGAGAAGCATAACTTACGAACGGCCAGAGAAGGACTGTTCACCGCAATATTTTGCGTTGCCTACCGACCGCCCAGACGCGCATCCTCCCCTCTCCCCGCCCTTGGAACATGAGGAGCCCAAGGTTATCGCGGCTGGCATGCGGTGTTTTCTACTGCGCTAGCGAATTCTGTGGACATCATTATGAGCTGTGTGAAACCTCTCACTTTAAACGCACTTCATAGTGCTTACGGTTGCTGAAGAGTGACTGGCTCTCGGTAGCAAGGAAAAAAAATCGGAGTTTTGAAATTTGGCGTAATTGTTCATTGGTATCTACCGCACGTATTACTAAAAATCCTGAAGTAATGCGGTGAGGCGGAGGTTGGGGGCTGTTTAAAGGTGGTTTTTCTACATTTTTTTTGCGTGTCATCATAACTATCCATCCTACCAAATATTGTGCTATATTCAAAATTAAAGTAGACAAAATTTCCTACAAAAATGTCTTATAATTATAAAATTAACTCTTTTAGAATCATAGTTTTGAAAAGTTCTTGATTTTTTACGGCAAGGCTCCTTTTTAGATAAATCCCGTATAAAAGTGATGCCATGACACGTTTAATCTACGGGAGTTATTTTATTTTTGTTCAACATATATCAAGGATATGTATTTGCATATTTGGCGCAAAAATCATTGACATTTTATCTCTTATCAATCTTATTTTGTACATGGACTTGCGAGTATCCGAGAACATTGAGTCGGAGATTACGTTGGATACAAAAACTGATTATCCATAATTCATTTGATATGGATGGAGTTCAATTATTTGGTAAAGTGTACACTGTCAACACATACATTACATAAAACAATATAACAGTACAAATATTGTAAATAGTATAATCATGATTACCGCGTACAGAGAGGAACAACTAACATGGAGAGTGTCAGTGATGAACGCTCAATGTTTGACGAGGGGATCCAATGATTACTGATTTTTCAATTTAATATTGAATCTATTAATAATAATGAATGCCGCTTTAACACAGAGGTCGGGTCCCAATATCTCATGCTGTTTGGCGTCGCCCACGCTTCCTTGCGAGCCGTGCCGGGAAAACCGTCCTCCCCCATGCTTAAGCCGGATGCGGGGTTGGGGGCGATTGGCATGCGCTGTGCACGCTGACGCGCGCCGAGCTGAAGACGCGCTGAATAGGCCAGGGGGATGGGGCAGGAAACTCTCCAAATATAACTATAGAGAAAAGTTAGTGCGAGTCGTGGACTATGTCGCAAGACTCCTAGAGGAGGCTGGCCGTCGAGCCTTCCTGACGCCCGCCGGCATGGGAGCGCCGAGGGGAGGATCCGAGCCTCCGGGTACTTAAGGCTGCATCAACTGCGCCCACGGGGGATATGTAGAGGGTCGAAAGGCCGAGTGATATCTCCGGTGCTATCCTAGCACGCGGTCTTCGAGGCGAAGACCGGTTTGGCGTCAGGCCATGTTGTAACGATAGTTGAGGAACTCTGCGTCCGACAGCTTCGCACCACGCGTTGCTAGCCTGCTTTAAAGCAGTGGTGCTGGGCTGAGCCTAGGGACGGTCGCGAGAGTTTCGCGGCTAAGGGATTGGAAAGGTTGCCGGAGATTTTTATTTTGTAAATTATTGTGTAAATATAGTTATATATTTCTTTTAAAAACAGTCGTCTGTGTTATTTATTCCCAGTACGTCATACTGTACTAGTACTAGTATCCCATGCTGTTGCCCAGAGTCATGGAGAACGGTCCGTTTGGATACCTGGGAAAAGAGGGATAAGCCAAAGACCCGACATAAAGTGTTGAAATTCTGGACTAGCACTCACCTGGAATAGACCGAAGGAAGCAACTGACAAGAGTAACCTGTAGCGTCGCCTGGTCCGGCGCCGGTGCGTCGGGCCGCTTCGGGGAAATCCGCGCTAAGCCGGATGTGGATGGGGGTGGAGAGGGGCGGCGCCACGCCGCGCCGGTTGGAAAAGCCCTTAGGAATCCCGGCTGGAATTTCCTTGAAAAAGGACGCGCGCGGAGGCGAGTTTAAGAGATGTCGGTTGCAGCTCTGGAAAGGCTGGCCAGCGAGCCGTATGACGCCCGCTGCTTGTAGGGTGGGGGCGAGCCGGCGGATATTTAAGGCCGCGCCGACAGGCGCCTCGGGGGATACGCTGGGTGTCGAGAGACGAGATGTATCTCCAGTGCTATCATTGCACGTGATCTTCGGGTCGAAGATCGGTTTGGCGACAAGCCATGTAACTGGTATAGTTACGGGACTCTATGTCCGACAGCTTCGCACCTCGCGTTGCTTTTTGCTGCTTCCGAAGCAGTGGTTCTGGGCGAAGGCCTAGGGACGGTCGCGGGGTTTCGCGGCTAAGAGAACTGAAAGGTTGCCAAGGGGTTAGATTTTTGTATTATAATTTTTGTACATTAATTGTAAAAATTCTGTAAATATATTGTATACATCAATCAGAACAGTCGTCTGTGGTTTTCATCCTAGTACGTCACAAACCGGTCTCTAGAATTGTCATTCAAGCAGTAGCTGACTAATCAGCTACCAAGCTATCGAAAATCTGTTACTATCGAGTCTAGGACCTGTCGGTCTCACAACTTTTTGAACTCGTAACTTGTATGTTAGGGCTGCCTAAACCAGTGGCCCTAGGCCAACTGTGGCACACCGTTTATCACCGGGGCCACGACCAGTACGTCTGGGTAGACTAGGCCCGTAGACGAGGTGCGGCCATCGTCCTTCCTACGGAACACGCTTGTTTCAAACCGCTGACAAAGTCTTCATGTAATAAACACTTCCGCCTATTTTTCGAATTTGTAATTAACGGATAATGTCGGTATAATGAAACAGACTTTTTAAAATGACATCGGATTTGACATTCAAGAGTACGGAATTATTATTATTATTATTATTATTATTATTATTATTATTATTATTATTATTGAACATTTTTTAATCACTATAAAATGGGTTTGAAATTTTCTGTGCAATAATTCTTTAAATGTTTGGTGTGAAGTTTTCAGCACACATTATTCTCATACAGTTTATATTAAGTGAACATATGACATGGATGAACAACAGTGTTTACGTTAGCTTCATTGGAGAAAATAATTTTTCACAGAGGTACATAGTGCCGAACATAAAGAAAATATTTTGAGCCTCTCTTTCCTCTTTTCTGTCGGTTTCGTTTGGAGGATTTTTATCTATTTTAGCTTGTCGGCAACACAGCGTGAACACTCCTCCGATTCGAATCAAAACAGAACTGATGGCGTTGCGATAACAGCGCAGGGCGTCGGGTTTCTTGCAGGGGAGAAAGAGGAAAAGAGAGTGGTTCACACAAGGCTTGAGGGAAGGAAGAGGCCTTCGTGATGCCCCGAACATTTTGTGGGTCACGATTCCCTGAATCCAGCTCGTTGGGCAGAACAACCTTATGCAAATGTATCTTGTGGAGGGGCACTATCAATAAACAATTGAAGACTTCAAATCTAAAAGGATGTAAGTGCCATTTCTGTTTAATTTACGTTTTTACCAGAATAACGACCAATAAATCAAACCCTATAACATAAATATGAACCAAAGTCCAGGCGCATTTCTTGGTATTGCTACGGGGCGATTATCAGGTAGGAGTTGTATGTACCAACAGGTTTAATGTATTCTACACAAACTCATTTTTCTGTTACGAGCCCTGAATCCAGCTCGTTGAGCAGAACTACCTTACGCAAGCGGATCTCGTGATGAAATTATGAAACTGTTATATGCCGCTAATGAGTCCCTCCCCAAACTTAACCCTTCATCCCTTTGTGGCGTCCACGTTATGTTGCACCCTCGTTCGGAGGCTCTGTGGCGACGTCGCCTCGCGACGCTCCAGACACTTTTCCTGGTGACTGGCGCATTCCTGGACGCGAGCTGCGCGCGTTGCACCGTCGAGCGCGTAATTGGAGCGACGACGATGGCGCCTTCCGAGCGTGGAGAAGGCGCAAACCGATGAACTTCTGCGTAAACGAAACTACAGCTGAACCACACAAAAAATCTTCGAGTGCCCATGTCCTAAAGTGAAGGCTTGAAATAAAAAAGGATGTAAGTGCCATTTTCATACTTTCCAGAAACATGAGTTTATGTAGTATACGTTAAACCTATTGGCACATACAACTCCTGCGATTTATAATTACCCCGGAACACTACCAAGGACATCTGGACTTTGGTTCTTATTTATGTTATAGGGCTTGATTCATTCTGATAAAAACGTAAATTAAACAGAAATGGCACTTATATCCTTTTTGATTTCATGTCTTCAATTGTTTATTGAAAGCGCCCGTCGAAAACTGTCGGCTGCCACCCGAGATTCTGGTAGGAACTTCTCCATATTTTGGCGTGGTGTCGTCATGCATTCGTTATCGGTGACACGTGATTCTTTTCAAGCACTCGCCTATCAAATCAGCTTCTCTTTGAGGACGGTCGGGCGCAGAGACGACAGAGGCGGTAGGAAGCCCTTGCCATACGCCTTGCGTGACAAATTCCACTCTCCAGAATTTTTACCACATCTGTAGGCCCAGGAGCGCCAACCTCGAGTCACAGCACGAAATAATATGTATGCATCGACGACACAGGCTACCGAAAATTATGATAATTGATTCTAAAGAAATAAAAAGTAATTTACAGTACTACTTAGTAATCCCCATGCAATATTGGATAATTCAAGTGGCAACACTATATTTCACTGTTTTGCGAGGAGAGACTTAGTTATAAATCTAGCTCACCCCCTTCTCGGATGAGTAATTAGTGTTAGAGATAGAAATAATGAAAAAAATATTATTGTGGGGAAGCAATGGAAGTAAGATTAGAAAAATGTGCGAGAGAGTTTAATCTCACAGCTACAAATAAAAATGCAAACATTAACTGTTAAGTGATATTTGGTTCTTTTTAATTTAATTTGTAAGTATTTTTGTCTATTTTCTAAAGGGAAAATATATTAAGTAAATAAGAAATAAACATTTTTCTATAATGCTGAAGAAAAGGGGGCCCTATTCTGTTAATTGCACATACTTTACACAACAGTACAAGTGTTTCAAATGATTACTGAAGAATTTTCTAGAAAATTCAAAAGTTTTCTGTGGAGCTCAAAATTGTTCATTTTCAGAAACGCTAACACGCTAACACCGCTTTTCTTAAAAACGGTTCCAATTGTTTCAATACAAATTTCTGTATATGGCCAACTTTTAATATTCTGTAATACAAAGTTATATTTCAATTCAACAATTAGGAGGCCGAAAAATTGAGACAATGTTTAAAAAAAGGGAAGAATAAGAAATTAGGCACCGAAAAGTAGCAGCTGGGATGAAGGTGGGTCAATACCCAGAATTTAGCCTAGACTAAAGAGTGCACGAAAATTTGTACCATTCTGTAGCACTACTAGTTTTTATTTCAGGCAGCTCGTTAACTTCCACTCACAGCCCGATGACCAGGCCTAGATACCAACGACAGATTTTATATATTTTGGGCAGTAGTAATTTATACTTTGATATCAATTACCAGAAAGTAAAATATTTATTCCTTTATTCACTATTACCTGTATGCTCAACAAACACACAATGTCGAAATGATAATTAATTAATGAAATTGTACTATTCGATATGCTGCATGATATAAAGGCTAATGAGCAAAATCTTTTTTTGGTGAAAATATTGAACGAATATTAATTAGTGTATTACTAGTGAGAACCCGTCAAAATTTGACGGTGTGATCTGAGAAAAATGTAAAATACTGTGCCCAGATTAATGTTCACAATATGTTGCATTGTTTAAATCTTCAGGGTATAACGAACATATTTTGTGATGAGTTCCCAAAATTTTGAACACGTATGGCCCATGACCAGGTGGCAATGCAATATCGGCACCAAATTACACAAACGAAAGAGCACTATTAAACTGACGGACATTATTTCTAAAGTTTTTTTTGTGTCATATTATCCTACAAACAACTGTTTGATTTCTTCTGGCATATTGCTCGAAGGTAAACTTATTCTCCCATTTTAGCAACACAGAGTAAACTCGTTTACAGAATTTCTCCCACTCGGGAAGTACAAAGTAGAACAAAACTGACATTTTATAGACAATGACCCAACAGAAAACGAAATGACCTCACTATCACGACACATACACTGACTTTCTCTTTCCCTGCTCCCAGTCAATGTACTACGCTTGCGTCTTTTGGGGCGCGTGGGCAACTATTCGGAATTCGACATAACCTGTAAACAACTTCACTACATCCGCACAAAACCCACTGTCCGAATGTTCTCTACAAAATACACTACAAAAGCAAATATGTATATGCAAACTGTCATCTTCACAATGCAATTATTACACTGAAACAAAACCTTGAAGAATTGTGAACAAATCTAAACAATCAGAACAAAAACATCTAGTAGCGCCACCATGATGCGGCGGGGATGCACATCTATAGACTCATATATATCAATTTTCAAACAGCCACCATGTGGAAGAAAACAATTGACTATTAATAAGCGTACTATTAAAGAATGATTTAATTAATTAATTTACACCGTAAATGTTGGGGAATCAACACAAACAATATCTGATAACACATCTAGGGATCACATTCTTTCATTTAAAGAAAAAAAATACTAAAATCGGTTCAGTAGAAACTCTAAACGAAGCCATGGCAGAATACCTTATTTTTTTAAATATATAGATTGTAACCTTCTCAGCACTATTAGTCAATACTTGAACAGTTTTGTACCATTCCCAGCCGTGGCAAATCTACATATTAAATAATCATAAAACTTATAAGTGGAAGATAGAAACTCGGTTTGAAATATGAGAATAATGAGAGAGAGAAAGAGAGAGAGAGAGAGAGAGAGAGAGAGAGAGAGAGAGAGAGAGAGATAGAGAGAGAGAGAATAAATTATCATTATTACATTTTATGATTTCAGTCTTTTGTGTGCGATTGTGGTAAATTGTGCCGGTTTTGAGAAACGAAAATAATGTTAATTACTTGCGTTATTTTGTTAAAACTCAGCAAGATGTATTTACGAAAAGTAAAAAGAGGTCACACTCAATAATACTTTGGAAATCTGATCTTGCGTTCCTAAGCAAGAAATGTGAGATATGGAAATGTCACTGGGCCACAACAAGGAAATTTTATTTTTATTTGACACAGATATATTCGGCCAGCCGTTGCCTACCAGTGAAAGTTCCTATCAGTGAACAGCATCGCATTCCGGGGAACTGTTGCTGCCTCTCTCCGGCATCCTCCATTGACAATTGAGTAACACTGCGCTTGTCATTTATAATGATTTACAAGAATCGGTACCTGGTGTGAGATGCTGTAGCGAACACGGCAAGCTAGCTCTGAGCTAAACATACATTTAGTGTTTCGATTTGACAATGTCTTTATATGGCTTTGTTAAATAAACTAGCGCCATCAGAGTGATTTACTTGTGTATTATTTTTGGAGTAGAAAGGGCGGCGTAGTTGGTGCCTGCCTCGGACTCAGACCACGCGAGTGGCCGGCGCCGCTGAGGCTGACATTGTGGGGGCAGAAGGAGGCCAAGGACGCTTTCTTCCAGGCGGGAACTGCACCGGTTCGAGAGCGCCCCCGCGCCGCGCCGCCCTCTCCCCCTGCCGGTCGCACTCCGCGTCGACGCTTCGCCCCGATCCCCTCGCCGCGTTCGAGGAGCGTCTTGGGCGTTCGTTGCGTCCAGTGAATGGCGATTCGGGCCTCCTCAGTGCCTGCCTGCTTAAAAATAGCGGGCTTTGGTTAAAAAAGTCATTGCTGGAGATGGGGCTCGAATCTCGGTCTATCCTGTGATTTTGGCGAAAAAACCGGTTCACGGCAGTTTGTTTCTCGCAATTGTACTATGTCCTTTGCCTCTCATTCCATCATTGCTCCATCATCATTTATGTCTTATATTGTAATCACCTGAAAAATCAATAACCCATTTTCAGTTATGGCCATAAGGCGTAGGCACTGCTCTCATAATAACTTTGTGCCATCATCATATGGTAATAGTGGGTGACAACAATGGCGCTGCTGCCTGGATGAGGATTCTTGAGGTCGGCTGCTCTCAACCGTGGGTGCTTTTTTTTCGATGAACTGCTAGTGCTTAACGACTTAACGGGCGTCGCATCAGGCGCAATTCTTCCTTCACCATTCGCTCTCCACGCCTATCGTCGTCCGGGCGAAGAGCATTCCAACTCGCATGTTGTTGGGTGTCAAGCCAAATGCCGGATTGTATTGTGGCGTTAAGAAATACACCGGCCGAAATGGCTCAGGGCGTAGCGCGATGACTTCGCATTCGAGAGGCCTGGATTCAATCTCCGCGCCGGCCATTCTGACCGGGGTTTTCGTGGCTTCCCTCGGTCATCCAGGCGAATGCTGGGATGGTTCTACTGAAAGGCCACGACCGCGAAACCGGCGTCGCTAGCTGAATTCGTTAACTACGTGAAGTCACGAATGTTAAGCGAATTTGAGATATCGTTGGGTGACCGACTAAGAAACTCTAGTGCAAACGCCGCTGAGGCCAATTGCCCTTTACGGGACATATAATAACGAAATACAGATACAAATTAAGAGGTACAGAAAAGGAGACGGAGGAAGGGATGATGAGAGCCGGAGGAAGGATAGAGAAAGAATGAAAGTGAATGAATGAGTGTGTGTCTGTGTGTGAGAGGCAACGAGAGAGAGGCAGAAAGAGAGAGACAGAGAGTCAGAGAGAGAGAGACAGAGAGAGAGACAGAGAGAGAGACAGAGAGAGAGACAGAGAGAGAGACAGAGAGAGAGACAGAGAGAGAGGCAGAGAGAGAGAGACAGAGAGAGAGACAGAGAGAGAGACAGAGAGAGAGACAGAGAGAGACAGAGAGAGACAGAGAGAGACAGAGAGAGACAGAGAGAGACAGAGAGAGACAGAGAGAGACAGAGAGATGGAATAAAGTGGAAAGAGAAGAGAGATTCGGAGGAAATAGTGATTATTTTTAAATAAAAGAAAAAAATATGATGGTATAACACGAGGATTCTAAATTTCGCAGAGTGATTCTCTTTCGAGGATTGCGGGCTGGAGGATACAATATTCCAGAGTCATTGCAATCCAGTTTCAAACTTTGGCAAGATGAAAAGAACATGTTGAGGACTCATCAGCTTTTGAAATTCCCGACGCAGCCCGGAACTCCGGTTTAAAGGGTTATCTCACTCGTTTGGAGGAGCCGGCCGGTGCGGTGGTGACCCACGCGGCACGAAACCATTGCCTGCCTGCGCCTGACCTCCTTTGCTGCCGCGACGCACGCCGTAGGCAAGGGCGGACCTCCGCCTAGGCAAACGAGGCAGCTGCCTAAGGGGCCCAACCCCAGAGGTGGCCTCAAATGAGAGTAATAAAATACAACAGGGGCCCCAATAAATTTGTAACGAAGGGTTTTTAACTTTATAAATACGAAAAAGTAATTTTAACTATTTTACTAGTTTCAGTGGTTTTTCATTTCCAGGATGTGCGGACGCCGTTTGTTCCGCGTGTCGGTTTTTGAGCAGAAAGGTCACTGTCCATGGGTCGGCCACTTGTCCCCAGAAAGGTGCATGCGTAGGGATGTCGGGAAATCGGCTCTGAATCTCATGAAGAGATTACGAAAAACGATTGAAGATTATTACATAGAATAAAGTAGGTTATAAACTAAGTTGTAAGTAAATTAGAAATGCTGAGGTTTAGACGCAGGTTTAGACTTTTCGAGAAAAATTATTCTTGATTATCTCGATTCCCCTCTGGGTACTCAACTTAAACCAATGATGCACTTTCCAGTTTTTGGAAACAAAATTGTTTTTCGCACTACACCGATGACTTCATTGGAATACCTCCAGTTTTGTTGCGTACATGTGAGCAATCACAGTTTTTTTCTGGTAATATGTTCACCAGGAACCTGCCTCTACTCCTCACGAAGGTGAGCTTCGCGTAGCGCCCGCCAGGCTATCACAAGACTATAACGGGAACCGTCCACACCAACATCCATGAGAATTTGAAAATAAAGGTGTGCTTACCATTGCGCAGAAACAGAAGCGTGAGGAGATGTGCCAATAGTTGGTTAAACAGTACAGTGCAGAACTAGCGGAGTTCTTTCGGCGTCTGATCACCGTCGACCGTTCATGGTTCTTCCACAATACTCCAGAAATGAAACCGCCAGTCTATGGAATGGAAACATGCTGGGAGCTCTCGCCCCAAGATGCCACGGCCGGGATTATTCGTGCACAAACAAATGGCGTTCTAGGATCAGGAAGGAATATTAATTCTAGTGTATTGCCTACCTCCCAATTCGACCATCAACAGCGATCGGTACTGCGACTCACTGCACCAACTCCGTTGACGAAGGCAACAAAGACGCCAATGGGCCTTGGCGTTCTTCTCCAACAATGCGCACCCAGATGCCAGTCGCTAGATCATGGCCACCGTGCTAGGGTGTCCTGTACTGCCACGTGCCACATCCTCCCTATCCGCCGGATCGTGTTCCTATTCCCCGATTTAAACACCGTGGCACTTCAAGATCAGGAGTTGGAAGGACAGGGGTATATTGTCATCCATTCGGAAGCTCCAGTACCAAAACTTTAAGTCGTAACTAAGCTCCAGATTGGATGACAGCGCCCCCTCTCCGTCCAGCTTGCGTCCTTGAAATGACACTATGTTTAAATCGATGTTAGCGACTATTCTCTATTCGATGCAATGAAAGAGATCGTGCGAGGTAAGAAGTCCATCAATAATGACAAACTTCTTGCAGATGTCCTACAGTGGCCCGTGATACATCCAAAGAATGGTTTGGTGCACAAATGCGGAAACTGCCAAAACGATGGCAAAAGTGAAAGATGCAGGGAAATGAAATAATAAATAATATAATCTGTATTCATTCGTTCAGATGAACACAAAATAATTATTGTGCTAATCATTTTTTAACGCCACAAGTACTAATATTCAAAACACTATGTAAGGCGTTAATGAAAGAACTATGGATAACAAATTTCATTGGAAGAAAAAAATCTTCATCTGCAATAATATAGTTGTAGGAAGACACCGTAAAAACGTGAAATTTTGCAATTTTCGAAAAATTACGTATTTTAAGAAAAACAAGACCTGCGCCGTTCCCTTAAGCGTCCTTTACGCTTTCCCTGAACGAAGTTTAATTTAAAAATTTGAAGCTATTTTGGAGAATTATGAAAATGTTGTTGAGGCTTCTTGTGAAATGCCCCCAAAATCAAAATATCCATTTCCAACTCAGATGTCCTCGAATTCATTTAAATCGATCGGAGAATATTAATTTTGGAGAAAATTGGCTGAACATTTAGGCGCAAACAGTTAGCAAAGCTGGACACACAGACGTTTAACCCTCAATTAATATTTCGGTATCAATGATCCACAAAACATAGATTCTGACTTCACAACTAGCGAGAGAAAGTAATTTTCTTTATATAGGAACAGGATTTATCCACTTTTGCGATATAAGGGCCTGGCAATAAGATTTTTGTGTCGGAAATTCCTCGCTTTCCGGCGCACGATTACAATACTTTCTTGTTACGTATCTTCTTTCCTATTCTCTTGACGTAATGTCCATCCGACGCAAAGAAAGGAAACTAACGAGTACGACGTCTGAGGTTCTGTAGCCCCACTATTTTGTTTCTATCTTCGATACTTCTCTGTTCAGTAAATTTGACCGCAAATTTTGTAAGGGGAAGGGGTGTTTCGATATTTGTTACCTGTTTACTTGAAAACGATTTGTAAATTATATTTTTCTACGGCTTGTTTCAAAGGTTCTGTTTGAGTGATGGGTGTTTGACTTGAGTCCGGAAACATCGTTCAGCCGTTCTCAAATGCCAACTCAAAATATCTACTGAAAGTGAGATGTATCCAGATATCCCAATGAACATTTTTATTCAAATATAATGAAATAACTTATTTTTGAACATTCGAACTTGGAAATCAGTATGGGTGTGCCTTAGCATATTTACAAAGAGGACATAGGATAGTCATATTGAACTTGGCAAGGTTTAGATGCAAATATCACGACATAAATATTAGGACTCAGCAATGTTAGAGGCCGGAATAAACAGTCAATATTGGACATTGGATATTCCTAGTACAAAGTAAACGTAGTCATGATTCGAGACGTGATCGATTTAAAAATATAAATTTTTATTTAGGTGGTGTCATAAGAAGGAATCGACACACTAATGGTGACACGTTTTAGTGCCGATATAGGGAACGGGACAGAACGATTGTCAATAGTGTAATGGGTACTCTAATGTTCTCTCTCTCTCTCTCTCTCTCTCTCTCTCTCTCTCTCTCTCTCTCTCTCTCTGCTCGTCACGCGCACTATCTTTGCCCTGCCTAGCTCTAACTTGCAATTGGGTGCCACAATACCTTCGCTTATCGGTTGCCCGTACCTCTGCTAGCTCGAATAATCATTCACAACCTACCTGGTCGTAGTCCGCGCGCTCACTCCATACGGAGTCGAGGTAAGGGTCCGTTTCGTTCGTGCCTGGGTCAAATTCTATACAACTATTTAATAAAAACACGTGAATTCAAGGCAATTATGAGCCATGTGGGATGCTCATACATTTAATTTCGGATTCTTTGTTTGCTTATATCCTATCCATAAACACAATCTGCCTCTCCGGCTTGCGAAAACGTGACAACACAAATACATAAGCATACAGAAACAAAGAAATACAACCATGCACACTGAAAACATAATACGAAAATCTCATGCATACATCAGAATGCGCACTCTGTCGTGACCCCTACTTTTTTTACTTTTATCTTATCCTTAACCTAATATCATAACTTGGTCTTCGACAGAACTTTTTCTTTAGGCTTGCGCGTGAACAAACAACAAAAAAAAACAGTAATTGCACAATTCGTGCTACTTCCCTTTTTGCAGCGATGTCACTTCCTGTCAGCGCCCGTCGTTGCTAGTTGTAACGTGCATTTTTCATGCACGCAGTTCTCGTTCAGCTGCCATCGGATCTCAGATGCACTCGTCCATTTAAAAATTACCAAATGTACTTCCGCTTATTGTTCCTTGCATTAACCACGTCTTCCCTAAACGTTACTTCTATTTTCTTTCGCGACGTATTTAGATTTTGCGACGCTCCTGTTTCCTGCGCCTAACTTGCGTAAATACTGTCCATGCGGATTTTTTTCTTGTGAATTTCTAAATAAATTAAACTGAATTTTACCTCAACCTAATTTAAACAATTGATGTTACACAACCGAAAACAACTCAAAAACTTTTGCACGACACTTCCGCGAAATTTCTCCAAAAATTTAACACAGCATCCAAACGCATGCGATCCTCATCAGACCCGAACTCTTTCTTTCTGTAACACATTTTACATTGTTGGTCCACACAATCCAAGTGACTGTCTTTTTATTAAACACATGCCCATCACCATAAGAAATGTTCGAAAACGTTTACATTTTCACCGTTTTCGGGTATCTTGCGTCTTACTATCTGTTTCATAGTTTTACTAGCTTTCATTTTGTAGTCGTCACATTACCGAATTCCCCTTTCCTGTTCTCCTTTTTGCAAAAACCTTTATTTTTCGTCTTCTCAACTCGTGATGACGTCACTTACATTTTCAGTCGCTCCTTCAATTCTTTCTTAATCCGCTATGCTATGAAATTGGATAACAATTTATTCCGAGCCCTATATAAATTCCCCCGCGCCGTGACTAATTTTGCCCTGATCTAAATATTTTTCTCTATAATTTCTGAAAGTTTGGCGAAAATCCACCCAGGCATTCACTGGATATTCAATAAAACTCGTCTTGTTGTATACTTTCAGAAGTACAACAATGGTCACCATGTCTTCAATCTTCGCCGTATTATACATGCGATTTACACAACTTATGATATTTACGGAACCCGTGGCTCGAATAACGTGATTCTTGGTTCAAAATGTTCCTAAATTTGGGTTCTATTCACTGTTCACAATGCCTATTGCCGCCCCTTTTGTTTTCTATTACTTTCCTAATAATTATTATCACGTGGCGCTGTTGTCTATTGTTTATTTCATTATTGGCTCCTCTTTGCTTATATAGACGTTCCGTGTTCCATGCATTCTTGCGGGCTAGTCTCACAAATCATTACAATAGACACGTTAAAGACAATGGCAAAATTACTTCTGGAAGAATAGAAGATGGTGGACGCCAAAACTCTTCGTGAGAACTTCAATTCATCATCAAAGCAGTTGACGAGTAAAGCTTCATTAATCGTAAGCGTCGCGAAAAACAAGTAAATGTTTTATTCGTTTTTGCAAAGAGAAGATTAAACAGACATTTAAAAGGCCTTAATAATTCAAAAAAAAATATATTTTAATTTTATGGTATATAAATGAAAGTTATTGCATACAGTAAAAACTTGTAAATGAAATAACAAACGTAATATCAATAAACGATGAAAATATGTTATTAGAAAAAAAAATTTTTAATAGTTAGATTTCACAGACCAACCATTTTATTTTTTAACGGAGAAAGTGTTCAGAAAATATTCAGTTTATACTGGATGGGACATCGACCCACGTAAGTATTCCTCAGCCCTACAAGAATGGGCATTCATAAAAATTAAATGGTTTAAAGTTTTAAATATTTTCAAACGTAAAAGAGAGAAACGTTTGTAAAACAGTTTACTCAGCTTATATTACATGCCGATATCAAAAGAGGTGAATATTAAAACGTTTCAATAGATTTTCTCTTTTAAAACATACTGATTTTCTTATTAATAAGGTATTCTTGCAAGGCTTTCTCAATAACAAAATTGAACTATAGTGATGGAAGTCCGTCTCATTTTCGGACTCAAAGATCTTTTAGTTAGATGTTTTGAAATATTTATGTTGGGTTGCTTAAAAATGTGTGATTAGAGAATTTCCGATGTTCGGGAATTTGCGAGTCCTCCTTGAGTTTTATTGTTTGGAAAATATTTAATTATTTATTTTGAATACTTGTGTAGAAAATTATATAGTTAGGTTAAGTGTAATGTATTTCGTATAATCTCATTAAATACATATGACTAATTTTAAATAGTTTAATACACAAATGGTAAGATCACAAAGATGTGAGTTGTTCATGACTGCCCAAGTCCCCGCAAAAGATCATGATATAATAAAATATCGATCAGCTTCAAATATTGTGAAACATATATAGAGAATGGCAGCATGCCGTCTACCGTGTGTTGTACACAGGTCCGCTGGAGTCTCAGTCGTTCTCAGGAAATCACGGAAGTGAATGGTGCCTCTTGACATACTAGTCGGGATATCGACATTCCTTACAGTTGCTGAATCACTGCATTCGCTAACGACTTACTAACGAATATTTATATTTGCATCATACTCGTACCACTTCAAGCACCTGACGGCCCCCAACACGGAAATGGTGACACACCTGAGCCGCTGAGTCTTGAGAACGTAGAGTGAATGTTGCCAAACAGAGCTCCCGGGAACTATGATTCAATAATAGAAAGTAACTTCATTAAAGATGTGAAATTTCAATATCTGGTAGGAACGGTATATTTTACATAATCGTGAACATTTATTCAATTGTCATGTCTTATTTTATTTGAGACCACCACAATAGAAGATTGACACGAATTTTTGATTCTCTCTTGAAGATATTGCTTAAGGCACTTAATTGCTTTCGGAATTGATAAAAGTAATATCTATCATTCCAAAATCCCTGGAAAGAAATTGCGAGGATAATATCACTGAACTTCCATTCTGTTTCTTTTGGAGAATCTAATGCAAATGGTCGTTTGAGAATAATTTTATTACTTAATTTTTAAAAAGATGTCTTGCGTTCATTTTCAAGTTAATTAGCAACTGCGCCTCTACTCGATTCACATTTAAGATGACAGCAACATTTCGATACATCGAATATACCGATATATTAATAGAGACTATTCTGCTCATGAAATTAGCACCAATGTCGTTTAACAATAAATCTGCTATACTCCAGGCAGTGTAGTGTGTCTACAAAAATCATCGCTTTTTCTTTCAGAGTTTTCTTACCATTTCTCACTATTAGCCACTGGTGAGCTGTGATTTATCAGTCATAGGGCTGAAAGTAAGTGTGTAATTAATTACATTAAAATATGGTTCATTCTGAATTCATTCTCTCTTATGAATGTAGTTTCTTTCTTGGGATAGTCATTAAATACCACTCATATTGAGAATTTCGATTGATTGATTTTTTTCGTGTTTCCGGGTGCGTCAACAGCTTTGGTCATTAGTCCCGTTAGTGTAGTGCATGTTTTTCTCGGGAGATGGCGGTTATCATCCCCCGCTGGATGGCGAGATCCGGCGTCGACCTACCGTCGGCGGAGTACCGCCCAAGCTCTAAGCTCCCGACCGGTCTCCCGGAATATGTGGTTGTGTAGTGCATGTTAGTGTAAGTGTGTGTGTGTGTGTGTGTAAGGGGAGAGGATAGGACAAGGAAGGACAGATCGTGCGCGGGCCGTGGCCCGTTTGGTAGGGTACTGCTCCGGCATTCGCCTGGTGTGGATCGGAGAAACCACGGAAAACTACCGATCAGAGCAGCCGGCCGCTAGAATTCTCCTCAGAGGTGCTGCAGTGACATCAGTTGATGCACTGAGCTACCGCTCCCGGTGAGAATTTCGATGTCAATTCAATTATGGATACACGGATTAGAGCCATCGATCTCTGCCATTCGTACTTAGGCTTAGGTAGGATCTGTAAAAAGCCCTCCGCTGCTCTACTAATTGTAGCTACTAATCTGACATCGAAAATCCGCCACGTTGCGATTAAGACGTAGAACATTCCCTACGAATGTTTATGCACGCTCACGAAAGAGAACTAACGCTCACGAAAACAGACCCTTAAAATCCACAAATATTTTCGTTTCATGAAATTTGTATGGAATTAATATTGGACACTACTTACACGTAGGTCTCAATTTTTATGTTAGATTGTACTGCGAATCCAAGAGAATATATATATATATATATATATATATATATATATATATATATATATATATATATATAAATTCAGTTAGAAATATTCTTCCGATTATGAAGGGATAACCAGAAGCCAAAAGCTAATCCCGTATTCTTGGTAATTTCGCATTTAAGTTTTGTGTTAAAGAAAAACGAAACAGTGCATTCGGTTTACTAGAATTGGCGTAATCAAATGCTCGTTCAAGTCGAAGATAATATTCGTATTCTCAATATCGATTCTGTGAGGTTTCGTGGAGACCGGGAAAAGATTTTTTAAACGTTTGTTTACAATCTATTCAAAAAGAAATTTGATTTCACAGTTGTGGCATTCTTATCTCTCAAAATAAGCTATATCCACTGAGTGCAATTGATCATGATAAGCGGCAGTCAGCTAGTTTTTGACATTTGTTTTGAAGTTTTTGTAGGATGTTTAGCTTCAGGCCCTTCGCAGAACTGCGACTCTTCAAAAATACCCACCTATTTTGACAACTGTAGAGTATTTGTGGCTTTTTTAGAAACATAATTAAGGATTACCCGTAAGATTAAGTTTATATGATGACTGCGGGAAAGTAAGAATTAATGACAGAGTTCTATAAAATATTAACAAACTTTTCGAGGCCAATATGACATGAAGACGATGCGCTCAGAACACCGATCACACTAGCAGACTGACGAAATGAGGCAAACTAGCAACAGACGGACGCACGGATGGGTAGGCAGAGGAATCGAAAGAAACCCGACGGGACAGACAAATGTCGACAGACAGAGTGGCCGACAGGCCAGCGGATCGACAAACAGGACGACAGACAAGCGGACTGCCATTCAATGAGAACCCTACCTCTGCAGCCAGACGGCGCTACATTCATACATTCGCTCCGATGAGACGACAAAAATTAGACAATGCGTATCCCTCAAAAGACTCTTAGAAGGTACCGTGGATAAATGTCAACTAAAGATATAAACGACCCACGATTAAGTGTCTCTCTCTCTCTCTCTCTCTCTCTCTCTCTCTCTCTCTATATATATATATATATATATATATATATATATATATATATATATATATATATATATATATATATAGACGTTGGTGATTTGAAAGGAAAGCTACAACAATATTTTTGCCTCGATCGGGAATCGAAACCTGGGGACCTCATTACGGTAAGCTAGTACGCTGCCATTGAGCCATCACAGAGGCCGTATATATATAAGCAAGCCAGCGATTGATCGAAACAATCCTCTCTTTGAGTTTTAATGGAAGCGTGCATTTGCTCATGGTGTGCAACCCAGGCGTGAACCGCGCCGCTGCGCACGAACGGTTCTCGGCGTCAGCACCTGCGCGGGCGATAGACGCGCGGGCGGGAGGGCGTGCGGGCGCTGGGCTGCGATAGCGCACGTGCACACGCGCGAGCGGGCGGGCCGACCGGCCGCACCCGGCGTCGGCGCCGTCGCCCACAGTGGGCCAATGTAAGAAAGAAGGAAAAACTAAAAGAAAGAAAGAAAGAAAGACTAAACGATTGATTGAGTGATTTTTTCGTGTTTCCGGGCGCGTCAACTCCTTTGGTCATTACTCCCGTTAGTGTAGGGCATGTTTTTTCTCGGGAGATGGCGGTGATCTTCCCCCGTTGGTTGGCGAGATCCGGCGCCAACCTACCGTCGGCTTGTGAGGTTTCCCCATAACCAGGACTCTTCCACCAGCGGGGCACCGCCCCAGCCAGGACAAGCTCTAAGCTCCCGACCGGTCTCCCGGAATATGGGGTAGTGTAGTGCATGTTAGTGTAAGCGTGTGTGTGTAAGGACAATGAAGATGAAGAACAGATCGCGCGCGGTCCGTGGCCCGTTTGGTAGGGTACTGCTCCGGCATTCGCCTGGTGTTGATCGGAGAAACCACGGAAAGCTACCGATCAGAGCAGCCGGCCGCAAGAATTCTCCTCCAGACAGCGATTGAATTCGACCTAGCTGGAAAGCTAGTATCGAAAATCCTGCCACCGTCAGGACTCGAACCTAGGACCTCCCGGTCAGAGGCGCTTCAGTGACATTAGTTGATGCACTGAGCTACCGCTCACGGTGGAGGACTAAAGAAGAAAGAACCCAAGAAGATAGACAAATATCAATTCGCGTGTGTGAACCTTGGGTTACCGACCAATGCGCCGGCTACGTCCTTAGGTTGAGTTGGTGTATAAGTGAGTTATTTAAGTACTGGCCATCTGTTTTGCTGCAGATGCCAATGAGCTGCAGCGTATGTATCCCGCATGGCAATAAATAGGGAACGGATTTCCATGTAATTACATGTTTTTACACGAAAAAGATACCAGCATTCAAATATATTTTTTAGAGTTTAGAAGACATTCTGAATGAATTAGAACTATTTTTATATTACATATTTTTACGTATTTTGGTATAATTACATATTTTTACATATTGTACCAATCACGACATATTTCGCTACATTTTAATATATTTATACGTCGAAACAACGTTTCATATCCTTGTTTGCAATATATGTTGCTGAATCATCTTTCTTATAAATCAAATGTAATGCTACTACAGTTCTATGACTACCATATTTTCGCCATGAATTGTCAAACTTACCTCCCCCTCCCCGCTTACTCGGAGTAAAGGATGATCTATTTTTGTGAACAAAAGTAATTTCAACTACTTACTTGCTTATGTTTCAAACAGCACATTCGTTACTCGATCGAAAACTAAGAAACATTTTTTACAGTAAATTGTCTTATCGCGTTGTTCGATTTGGAGGGATGAATGTATACCCATGAACCCCCTCCTCCTGGGATCCATCACTCGCTACACGGTTCCACTATTCACTTGTACACTGGCTCCTCGTAAACATTGTAATATATACTATGAACGTATTTTATACTTCGAATAAAATTCTTATATGTGAAGTTGAGAGTACAATTACTTCAGTAGAGATAGTACCTACTTTCAGACATTCCGAATCCTTATTAAAGACTGATCGGCGACATTTTATGGTCGGAGAATGCTTGTAGAGAACAATTTTAATCACAATAATGAATTTTTATTTTACACATTTTCTATTTTTTCTTACATGTTTTGGAAAAAATAAACACACACACACACACACACACACACACACACACACACACACACACACACATATATATATATATATATATATATATATATATATATATATACATATTTTGAATTTCTATTACAATAAAATCCGTTCCCTAGTAATAAATGACTGCCTCCCCCGCTAGCGGGGGAAAAAGACGAAAACAAAACACAAGTGGTTCCTCTATTTAATTATTTATTTTTGTATGTATTAGGTTTTAGAGGTCTTGCAACAGCTAAGGTTGCCAATTTCCAAGAATAATCGTTTAATGAGTGAGTAATACCGATAATGATGATTAGGTGAACCTGACCGTTTTCAGACTACGTCCCTCTGCGTGATGGTACTTTCTTGCCAGAAAATGCGAGACAACCCACTGCTCTCCACGCCATAAAAACACATTCGGGCCCTGGAACATCCCCCGCACAGCCAGCATTTATCACCTCGCGACTTCCGGATTTTTGGCAGACTCAAAAGTGACCTCGCAGGACGCTAGTTTGTATCGGACGGTCACGGTATTGAGACAGTGCAACAGTGATGTCAAAATGCTTTTATGAACAAGGGATAAAATAATTTGTGAGCAGGAGGGATATATGCCTAAACATTGATGGAGAAAATTCTCAAAAATAAACTTCCTCTTTATAAAGAAAGAAGATAATATTGTTGTCATTTGACTAACCTCCGTATTCGAGAGAGGCTATAATTGCACTTCAGAGAGGGCGAGGTAAAGAAGTGAAGGACACAAAGTTGCAATGTGGTCATAAGCGAGCCCACAGCGGAGGTGGCAGGGGGTCGACGGAACTGAAAATTTTGAAATGCGCCCTTTAGCTTTATATAATAATAACATATTATTTCCTTAAATATGATACATCTATGCTTTTCTTGTTTTATTACCCTGACAATTTGAGGAATTGTCACGTTACATTTGTCAAGTACTATTCATTTCGGGAAGATGCGCTCCAGGGCATCCGGACGCCGTGTAAATATTTTAAAGTAAAATCAATAGCATTTAGTAATTGTCGTTAAAGGTAGAATTTCATTCTTCTCGTAGAATACTATTTTATTCATTTACTAATAAAATATGTCATGTGTAAAATTTTAAAATACGAATGGAAAGGAAGTGACCAGAAATGTTGTTGGCCCCTCTCTTCTTAGGCTGCCCATTTGTGAGATTTTCTCCTTTAGGTATTTCCCCTTCCTTTAACAAGGCACCAACCAAGCTCTGTCAAGTTCTAAGCTCTCGACATTCTGGTAGCTCCGTGCATCAAAGTGTAAGTGTGAGGTGTATGTGTGTGTGTGTGTGCCTACCGCGATAGAGAGAAAGTAATGTAAGGCTGCGCAAGAAAACGGCGAATTTTCCGCAGAAAGACTCTTATTACAGGACCCTGGTAACGAAAAAGTGGATAAAACCAAATGACAAATTTACGTCAACACGTAATGTACAACACGTGATGCAGCATATACGTTCATGTTCTATAGGCCCTTTTCATCGAAAAATCGAATGCCGGCAAAACATCTGTCCGTCTGTTCATCTGTCCGTCTATCAACAACGCTAGCGGTCAAACCGTTCAGCCGACTTCGTCCAAAATTGTTACTGTCCAATGGATCCGCCTGATGTCGTGGCCTCTTGAATTTGAAACCAATATTTTAATTTTGGGGGATACTTTACATGAAATCTAGTTATTTTCAAAATTTTCAAAATAATGGCCCCATTGTTTTTTATTAAAGTTTGTTTTTTGGATAGTGTAAAGAACGTTTAAGAGAACGGTGCAGCTATCATGTTCGTTCAAAACTTAGATTTTTCGCAAATTGCAAAAGCTCACATTTTTTTCGAAGACTTTCTACAACTAAAATATTACATATTAGAGATTTATGTGATGTGATTAATGAAATGTGTTCCTTAAAGATAGATTATGAAATAAGGCCGTGTACAATTATTCGAAAATGTGAGTACTTTTCATGTAATTTTGCGTGACAATACTGGTGAGAAAGAACGTGGTGTTTTAGCACCACTAGATTCCTTTCGGCCCACTGCGCGTGCGCGCCGGCTCGCGGGTCACTGACCTCCGCGCGCGGCTCCTTGGCGCTCTCTCCCGCGGCGCCGGACAAAGGCTCCGGCCGCGCCCATTCACGGCGTCTCCGCGCGCCACCCGCTCCTCCCCGTGCTTTACTCGGCGCTCTCTCGCGCCCCCGCGCCTCCCTCCGCCCTCCATGCGCCCCCGTTCTGCCTGCAACCGAGAGCGGTAGCTCAGTGCATCAACTGATGTCACTGCAGCGCCGCTGACCGGGAGGTCCTAGGTTCTCACTCCCCACGGAGGCAGGATTTTCGACACTAGCTTTTCAGCTAGGTCGAATTCAGTCGCTGTCTGGAGGAGAATTCTAGCGGCCGGCTGCTCTGATCGGTAGTTTTCCGTGGTTTCTCCGATCAACACCAGGCGAATGCCGGAGCAGTACCCTAACAAACGGGCCACGGACCGCGCGCGATCTGTCCTTCCTCTTCCTTGTCCTATCCTCTCCCTTTACACACGCACTTACACTAACATGCACTACACTACCACATATTCCGGGAGACCGGTCGGGAGCTTAGAGCTTGTCCCTGCTGGGGCGGTGCCCCGCTGGTGGGAGAGTCCTGGTTAGGGGGAAACCCCACTAGCTGACGGTAGGTCGGCGCCGGATCTCGCCATCCAGCGGGGGACGATCACCGCCATCTCCCGAGAAAAACATGCACTACACTAACGGGACTAATGACGAAAGCAGTTGACGCGCCCGGAAACACGAAAAAAACAAACCAAACCATACCGTTCCGCCTGCACCATTCCCACCGGTTGAGGTGGCGCAGGACGTAGTGCCTCTGACCCTAGGGTTCGAGTCCCGCCGATGGCGGGATTTTCAACACTAGGCAGCTAGGTCAATTTGAGACGCTCCAGCGGCTGTCCAGACAGCGCGCTGTCTGGAGAAGAATCCTAGCGGCCGGCTGCTCTCTTGCTAATGCCCTCTTTTTCTCACCTTGGCATGTGATCTAGCATCTTCCCGATCTTTCTTGTGCCTCCCAATCATCTTCGTGTCTTCAAGAGCTTCGCCGCGACACCCATGCATCTCCACTCTTGTCATCGTACGCCTCCAAGCTCCTTTTCCCTCGCCCCTTTTCCGTGGTTTCGACGATCAACACTACGCTAGCCGGAGTTGTACCCTAATATACGGGCAGTGCACCGTGCGCGATCTTTCTTTCCTCTTCCCTGTCCTATCGTCAACCCTTACTTACACACACAGATATGAACGACCGAACATACAGAAGCAGAACGACCGTACATACACGTGCCAGAAAACCGGGCGGGAGCTCAGTGCTTACCCCGTCTGGGCCGGTGCTGCAATGGTGAGTTATTCTTGGTTGGGGAAAATCCTAGTATGCGAACGTGGGTCGGGCCCGAATCCGGGTAGTTAACAGAGGAAGAGCATCGCCACCCCCCCCAGCGACAAAAACATGCACTAAACTTACGGGATCGACGACCTTAGTAGTTGACGTGCCCAGAATCACTAATCAATCAATCAATCGACCATTCCCATCATGGGAATTTCCCGGGATGCATCAATCGACCCATGCATCCCGGGAAACCCCTTCTCTTGCCTTCCTGCGTCATCGAACGTCTCCTAGCACCTTTTCGCGTCGCCGAAACCGCCACCCGCCATGCCGCTCGTCGTGACATCCATCCATCACGCATCACCACACCTCTTACTTTATCTCTGCTCTTCCCCGAACGTCACCTCACCCTTCAACTCGCCCTTCTCCGTGTCATTATACTGTATCGCCCTGCTCCTTCCCGAACAACCCATTCAGTCGCAGTCTTTTCTATCCTTCGCGTGTTATCCTGCGTCTCCTCGTTCTTTATTGAGCCAACAATGCAACCCCACCCCTACCCGCTCCTTCCTCCGCCATCCCCACCCCTTACATATCCTCCCTCCGCCATCTTGACGGATCCCCGCTTCGCCAATGCCCTCTTTTTCTCACCTTCGCATGTGATTTTGCATCTTCCCGATCTTTCTTGTGCCTCCCAATCATCTTCGTGTCTTCAAGAGCTTCGCCGCGACACCCATGCATCTCCACTCTTGTCATCCTGCGTCTCCAAGCTCCTTTTCCCTCCCCCTTTCGCATCGTCCGTGCAGAATTCCCTCTTTGCATTTCTCTACCCTTCCCCCTCTTCCGCACGGTACTCTGCCATTCGTAGAACCTCCCCACAAACTCACTCCCACAATTCTCCATTATACTCCGCCGATCCCTCCCGCCTTTAGACCCATCGTAGGCCGGTCAAAATCAGAATTCCCTTGCTTGATTTCTACTCCCATCATGGAAGAAATCATTGTTTTCATTATCATTTGGATAACAGCATGTTATCACTAGAGGGTGGATTTTGATGACCTAAAATATCGCCAAAAATGATCAATAAAATGCTCTTAAAGTGCTTTAAAATGCTCTAAAACCAAAGAAAAAGGACGTAAAAAATCTTATCAAAACCAGTTCGAATGAACAACTCAAACTGTTGGATAGGTTACTGATGTAATCGAGGCTTCTTCCATTCGTTCGAATGAACTCACCTCGCAAAATTTTGGTTTGGACTGTTCTTTACCAAGAAATATTTGCCTTTAGTTATCCCGAAATCGGCCGAACCGGCAATGGCGCTGATATACGTTGCAAGAATTACACACAACGGCTGTCAAACCAATTTCTGAGCGAACAAATCGAATAGGCTACTGAGTAATTCAGTGAAGAACATTTGTTGCATCTCGTTGCATGTTGATGTAACTTCATTATCTATGCACGTCTTCTAGAATTTAGTGGGAAATATGGTTATTCAAATTATCGTTTCCATGTTGTTGCGGTAGGAAGTATTATTCCTTGAGGAAGGACATGATGGATAAGAGCCCAAAATTTATTGCTAATTTATCCTCGGAAATAGATTTTATTGCATGGGAGCGTTTTTTTCTTTTCTTTTTTTCTGTATTCAAAATTCAAGTAGTATATGGCTTAGTGTAGGGATCACAGAATTTTGAAAATGTGCACAGTATTCGCTTCTCCCCATAGCACGTCATACACAGTTTTAACTGTTTTGACACAAATAAATAAATAAATTTATCGTATTGTAAAACAAGATAGTCAATGTCTTCACAGAAAATCTTTGCAGCTGCCTACGGGATAAAGATTGTGACCATGGGTGCACCTCTTCGTCCGAAGGAAATTGACAGTCATGAAAAACTGGGGATGGGGATAGATCTGATTGTATGGAGGATGTGTGAGCTTCACAGAGGAACTTTTGAAAAGTAGTCCAAACAACCTTGACAGCTTGCATGGGCATTATCATGCAACAGAATGATGCCGTCAGTCAACATTCTTGGGCGTTTGGGCTTGATGACGCGCTTTTTGCAAAGTTTCCACTGTGTTCATCACACTGTTGGGTTTATTACCTTCGCGACCTTAAATATAACTGAACATCTAAAATTTAAGTAACTTTTCGAATATAAATAGACCAAATATATTTTGACCGAAATTATTAATTTAAATTTTGAACGTACCTAGCGCTCTGTCCAATTTCCCTTGTATGTCTCCAGATTTATTGATTCTATTTGTTTTGATTATGGCCAAATTCAATGTCACTTTTTCATCTGTTCACTCTCATCGTAACGTAGAGCTTTCTTTCCTTCATGTTGTAATCCTTCTTCGTCTTTTGCATGATTAGTATGTCTCCTTCATTTTATTTTCAGTCACCAGTTATTCATCTTGTGCTTAATTCCTCTTTTCTACGTGTTCTTATGATATCGACGATTTCAATGTTACTTTTAGATACTAAGTCTTTGCTATCATCTTAGTGAAAAAAATTAACACTCTTGGGATTACAACCTTGAACAATCGATTTCTACAATTTAAATAAAAACGCGATACTGCTACGTGTGCGTAGAATTTGTCTTTTTTTTAAACCATCTGAAGAACCATTGCGAAACAATGTTTTTCCACGATGACTCACGTGTCAATGCGAAAAAGACTTTTTTAACACCGCCATTATAAACGACATTTTCCGTTGCAAGAAATCGTTCATAAATTGACATTTTATGGCTCAGCCCGTCCTCACCGTCCATCCTCACTGTCAATCCTCACTCCCCGTTCTCACTGCACATCCTCCCTGCTCATCATCCCCACACGAGCTCCCTGCCCGACCTCAACGCCCGATCTCAACGCCCGATCTCAACGCCCGATCTCAACGCCCGACCTCAACGCCTGACCTCAACGCCCGACCTCAAAGCTCGCCCGACCAACGCCCGACCTCAACGCCCGACCTCAACGACCTCAACGCCCGACCTCAACGCCCGACCTCAACGCCCGACCTCAACGCCCGACCTCAACGCCCGACCTCAACGCCCGACCTCAACGTGACCTCACCGCCCGACCTCACCGCCCGACCTCACCGCCCGACCTCAACGCCCGACCTCAACGCCCGACCTCAACGCCCGACCTCAACGCCCGACCTCAACGCCCGACCTCAACGCCCGACCTCAACGCCCGACCTCAAAGTCCGACCTCAACGCCCGACCTCAACGCCCGACCTCAACGCCCGACCTCAACGCCCGACCTCAACGCCCGACCTGCCCGACCTCAACGCCCGACCTCAACGCCCGACCTCAACGCCCCCTCAACGCCGACCTCAACGCCCGACAACGCCCGACCTCAACGCCCAACCTCCAACGCCCGACCTCAACGCCCGACCTCAACGCCCGACCTCAGCGTCCGACCTCAACGCCCGACCTCAACACCCGACCTCAGCGTCCGACCTCAACGCCCGACCTCAACGCCCGATCTCAACGCCCGATCTCAACGCCCGATCTCAACGCCCGACCTCAACGCCTGACCTCAACGCCCGATCTCTCAACGCCCGACCTCAACGCCCGACCTCAACGCCCGACCTCAACGCCCGACCTCAACGCCCGACCTCAACGCCCGACCTCAACGCCCGACCTCAACACCCCATCTCAACGCTTGTCCTCTCCACCCCTCCTTCCTGCCCGTCCTCCCTAATTGTCCCCTCCCTAGTCGTCCTCCCCGCGTGACTTCACATTGCCAACTGTAAAATCGCTTTTGAAATTTGTTTCAAAAAGTTAATTTTGGTTCTCTCTCCTGATGTCACTCGTTTTGAAAACCTTCACCTTCGCAGCCAAAACATGTACTTATGCAATAAAGCATTACATTATAGACTAGTTGCATAGTATACTATTACAGTAGGTAGGTTGCAACGGATGTAAGAAAATAAAATGCATATTGAAGGCAAAATAACTTTAATTACATTATTATTAAATTCTTTCCAATAACTATTAACATAATACCCATGACTAGTCACTCATAATTATTAGGTAAATGTTAATATATATTGTGAGGAAACTCGTAACAACTCCTTAGATAAAACACCAACTTCTCAACTGATTGTAAGCTTAAATATCTAAAATACGTGAGGTTTTTGGGGTACCTAGTTACATCAATACTGCAGAGTCTGCAGTTTGCGGAATTCCCGTGAAATGTCAGCATCGTTTTAAACCATTTAAAATTCAGTAATTGTAACCGTGATGCATCAATTAGATAATACGAACTCGTATGGAATGATAATTTCTCGCTGACTTAGGTTGCGAAACCACGGCCTCCGTTATCGTTACCACGTTAATCCGTTATCTTGGATGGATCATCTTGTCGATTAGACCATGACAAGTAGAGATGAAACAAATAATGATTCATGATAGAAACATTTTTATATTGTCATAGAAAAAATGTTTATATTCGTTGGCGAAATTATTGTGATTTTTTTGGCCTCGACCTATCGATCTTGACAAGAAATGATCGTGTAAAAAGTTATTTAATGCACTTAATATTAAAAAAATGTTTTTTTCGTAGCGAATGTACGTAATCACCATTTTCACGCATGGCCTTTAATTCCTTCTACTCAAGAGAAACTTTCCCTTTTGGTGCAGTCTCCTTTCAAGTAAAATAAACGAAGAATACTGCATGCGCAAATTAAAATGTTATTGCTGGTGAAATCTCAGAGCACTGTACTTTAACCTTCACAGCCAAAACGCGGAAGAACAAATTTAATGGTCTCGCCATTTTAATTAAGATCGATGTCAATACAATGGACGAACTTTCTTTTGCTTTTTAGATGTCGACCGGTAAAGTCGTGCTTTTGCTTGCTCCATTGTTCGACCATAAACCGTTTTCTCGAACTACGTCGAACCATGTAAACGGGGCCAGAGTTAACGCCTTTGAAACGGAAACCCGGATATGCGGCCCGAACAGTCTTCGTGATTCATCGACGTCACGTCTTGCGAATGAGATTCAATACTGGACTTCACAATGTTCGGAAAACTTCCTGAATGGAGCCGCTAGGTTGAGAATTCACTAAGTCCTCAGAGATATAGAAGAATTTGAATGTGTAAGAGAAATTATGGCATGGTATTTGTTTAATTATAGGGTTATATATTTAGTAAATCTGTGTTCATACAATTAGGGACTGTTTTCGTATATATATATATATATATATATATATATATATATATATATATATATATATATATATATATATATATATTTATTTAAAAAAAGGTATTCTGCCATGGCTTCGTTTGGTACTTCTACTAAATCGATTATATTTATTTTTCCTTTAAATGAAAGAATGGAATCCCTAGATGTATCAGCTATTCTTTGTGTTGATTGACCAGCATCTACGGTGTAAATTAATTAAATATATAATTCTTTAATAGCACGCTTATCAGTAGTCTATTGTTTTCTTCCAAAGGCGGTGTTTCAATATCGATAGATATGAGTAAATCGATAGATGTCCGTCCTCCCCGCTTGATACGTGTATTGTTTACAATTCGTCTAGGTTGTGTTTCAGGAGCAATATTTGCATTTTGGTAGTGACTGTGTTTGCATCAGTTTGTTTTCGTGGTGTATTTTGTAGAGAAATTTGGACAGTGGATTTTATTTGATTTTACTGAAGTAGTGAAGTTATTTCGTTTACTGTTGGGTCTTAATCTATGAAATGTCTGTATTGTTCTACTATGTACTTCCTGTGCGAGAGAAATTCTGCAAACTAGATTACTTTGTGTTGCTTAAATGGGAAAATAAATTTTTCTTCTAGCAACATTTCAGAAGAAATGAAACAGTTGTTTATAAATGACGGGACATCGAAAAACTTCAGAAATAATATCAGTCAATATAATTATAGTCTGCCTTCTGTGTCATTCGGTGCTGATATTACGTTGCCACTTGGTCACGGACCTCACGTGTTTTTTTGTGTAAGTGTTAATATAAAACAATTGCTTTTGTTCTGCATAATATCTAATCATCCTGACCATAAAAGTAAATATTTGCAGAGATGAAAAAAATAGCATTAAATAAGAGACGTTTGCTCTTTATCCTTCCTATTTAAGAATTTGCTTTGTGAACATTAGTCTAGGCACAGTAGTTTACGTTTATCCTAGCTCTCACCGTCAAATTTTGACGGGTTCCCGCTAGTTGGAAATTAAATATATTTAAGACACCAAAGGTTTTAGTTTAGAAAAAAAATTGATATTTTTACTCTCCCAAAATTTCGTGACGTTTGGTTGAAATGAAAGTTAATGAATTATTGCTTGGTATTATTACCCATTTTTATGGTAAAAGTCTTTGTTTTATAAAATAGTAAAATTTATAGCATGAACGCTCTTCGGCCGCCATTTGTTAATTACATTATTTATTTGTTTGTGTGAAGACCTTCTTCAATAAGGTATTGTCAAGAGCCAGCAAGGGTGTGTGAGTACGATAAATATTAAAAGTTAGCGAAGCGAACATAGCGAGTTTTTTAAATTATAAGATTGAAAATTTTTAAATGCAAAAATTAGTAGTATACTGTAGACTCAATGTTCAATAAGCGTTTGAAACCTGCGTACATTTACAAAAAAATCAGTGATTATAATTATATGCGATTAATTACGTTTTTAAATTAAGGTGGATAGAACAATTTACTTCTGTGATCCTTTTCCATAAACGTGTACAGATCGTCGTACATCTAAAACATTTCAATTGTATTTTCCGTAACATGTTTTAATCTGTATTCACACAGAATAGTGATTGTATTGTTCCAGAATTTGAAAATACCCAATTTTATTAGTCTTAGAGATATTAAACTCCATGAAACAATATTTGGGGGATTTTTTTTCTATTTTCCTTACTGTGCATAAGAACTTTTCTGTTGCAACTTTTTTATATTTATTGCTTTTGTCCAATGTTATCACAAGCATTCAGCTAGTTCATATTTAAATCATTGATTTAAATCAACATTTTCTCCCACTATTGATCAATTTTCAAATGTTTGTATTTTGCGTAATTTGTTTCAAAATTGTGACGTTAATTAATATTCAACTATAAATATGTGTAATAACCTTCATGTGTAATGAATATAAAACTCTATATTTGTAAAAATAAATATATACTAATATATACGACAATTGCGTTGGGCTACAGCGCAATAATCTCTAAATATACTGAATCAGTACCCATGAAACATTGTGCTAGCTTTCTTTGAAGGTCGGGAGTACTGTTGGGTATGATTTACAATCATAAACCTTAATATATTTTCAAAATAATTACTTTTCTGAACGTTCAATATCTAACACATAAATAAGGATTTTCCCATGTTGACCTGATATTATTGCTGCGGCTATTTTTAATACAATCTTCTCCATTTAGGAACACAGCTTTCTAAGAGTCCGTTTGGTTGCCTAAACGAAAGTTGAGTAGTGCGAAGAAAAACGTTTGCCAGATGGCCCCACTTAGGGATCAGAGTCAAACGTATGTATCTTCACAAGCCATTTTCCATAGAATAAAATTACAACTTAAGAATATACGCTCCTAAGTAGAAAGAAGATAAACCGTCTCTTTATATGACAGTTACTGAAATACTTTATTGTCAAGAAAACAGCAAAAGATGTTCGAGAAGCATTAGTCCCATTGTTTAAAATAATAATAATAATAATAATAATAATAATAATAATAATAATAATAATAATAGTTTTATTGCTTGCAAGAGGACGATTGTCCGGTGTCAAGTTACAACTGCAATAATTTTAAGACAATATTCTCAATACATCACAATAAATAATAATACAAGAAACTCTCCAAATTTTGGTACAATGAGCGGAAATATTGAAAGTAAATATATAAATATCTACATTACAAATGCAGTTGTATAAATACCTACATTACAAATAATACAAGGTAATATATTATAATTACTTTTACTTTTCTTTTGCCAGCACTTGTGATAGTTTACTTGTAAAATTTTTCCAATGGTAAATAAAGTATTTACATTTGTAATGTTACTTTTAAAAATATCATCAACAAACAAGTAATTTAATTAAATTATATGGAAATTTAGTAAACTAAGGATATTGACAGTGCGGCAGGTAAGCTATTCCAATCTCGTATTGTTCTGTTAATAAATGAAAACTTTCCTACATTTTATCGTCGCGTTCTCTCATCTCCTGAGGCCATTTTTTTCCTTTCTAGCCTGCATCAAATTTCTTCACAAGCTCTGCCTTTCCCCCAAAACGCCCTATGCATTGGAAGCAGTCGTAGATTCCTTCGACTTTTCTCTGACGTTTCCCACCCAAGGATAGATTTAATGTTCAAATTATTTTTTTTTTTTTTGTGCTTACAACAAACTCAACCCGTGGTTTCTGAATGCTTGGCGCAGTGACATCATCTCCAACCATTGGTCGGGCGAATGTCGTTGAGTTTGCGGTTGTCGTGGCATCTTTACAGATCCCGCCTTCATTTGCCAATGGAATTCCGTCCCCTCCTTGCGCGTGGCGCGTGCCCCATTTGGCGCGAGCGATGTCCAGACGGCCCCGTCCCTACCGTCACCACGCCGCGCCGCCGTGGCGACACTTGGTCCGAAGGAGGAGAGTATTAATCTCCTTTCTACAGAAGATCAGGAGTCCCTTACTCATTCATCTAATGATGACACTGATTCTGACTGAAAAACATTTTTGTAAAAAATATCAATTAATTAAATACTTGCTGTTGAAAAAATTATGCATGATGTTCTACAAGTCCAGTCATATATTCGTAGTTTTTTAATGATAATTTCTGTCCCCGAATTCGTGTAAAGAGACTTTCAGGTGTTTTTGGCCAGGTTTCACCCCTTTCTGTCCGAGTCTGCGCTGCTCGGCCACCCGACCGGCTTAAATGGCTCAGGGCATGATGTCACTGCAGTGCCTCTGGAGGGGAGGTCTTACGGTTTGAGTACCGACTGTGGCAGGATTTTCGACACTAGCTATATATGTAGTAGCTAGATCGAATTCAGCCGTTGTATGGATGAGAATTCCAGCAGCCGGCTGCTTTGATCGGTAGTTTTCCGTGGTTTATTCGATCAACGCCAGGTGAATGCCGAAGTAGTATCCTAACGAACTGCCTAAGGACCGCGCTTGATCTTTCCTTCCTCTTTCTTGACCTTTACACTCTCCTGCACTCCCTCTCCCGCCTCACACACTGCCTCTCTCCCTTATACTTACATGCACTACACTTCCGGGGAGACCAGATGGGAGCTTAGAGCTTGTACCGGCTGAGGCGGCGAAGAGCTGGTGGAAGATTCCTGTTCAGGAAAATCCCGGCAAGCCGATGTAGATCTGCGCCGGATCTCGCCAGCAAGTGGGGAATAATCCAGCAATGAAACCATGCACTACACTTACGGGAGTAATGACCTGTAACTGTTGGCGCGTCCGGAATCATGATTCAATCAACCGGCCACCCAATGCGGCCGCGAACTGTCCCGTCCCGTATCTTCTCAAGAAGAGGAGCTCTCTTGCTTGAAATCCTCTAACCCGCCTCGATGTTGGAGGGACTTGGAACAGCATACAAGCTCACGGAGCCTGAGGCTACGATTCAAGTGGAATGAACTCTTGAGAATAATGCTCTTCCACTCACAGGTAGCATACTCACAGGTCGTCCCGTGCGTTGCTGATCACAGGTTGCTAAAATCTGCAGGTTCCTCATAGACACACACCTTCCAATCTCGCCACCCTCCAGTAGGGAAGGGCATTATTCCCACCAGCTTCCACCAATTTCCTGTGTCAGTCTAGGGCATTTCTTCCCCGTAGAACGGCCGTTTTGACGTAGGAACTTTGCTCGAAAGGGTTACATTTATCTCGCATGGCGGTAGTCAGACTACAGATTTCACATTGCTCTCTGTGCTAATAGAGACATACAAAAACCATGTTATTGTGAACACACAGTAGTACTGCATTTCTTTCATGCGACAAATAAAATTATGTGATCGGATATTATTTATTTTAGAAAAAAAATTGCCACGATGTCTGCCACAACCCTCTGCTAAGGGTTCTTTCTGCACAGCTGTCTAACACTACTTTTGCTACTTTCTCTTCAGCTATACAATGTTGAACTTAACCCCAATAATTAGATAGTTGACGTCATGAAATAATCTTGGTTAATAATAATAATAATAATAATAATAATAATATTTATTTGTGGCGATGCTGTGTCTGATTGGGATGTGTAAATGTATATTGTTCATGGTTAATGGCTAATTCATTGTAACTGTGAAACCTATTGTGAAAAGTGGGACGTACCGACAAATACAACTTATCGGATTTCTTCATTGCGAACAAATTCATCACTATCGCCATCACTTCCACAGTCCCATTCAGTTTCATTACAACCATCTCATTTCGCCATCACATCAACCATCGCTACTACGTCCACGTTCACAACCTTCACCATCACCATCATCCCAACTTTAACCATTGTCCATCATTACCATTGTCATCGACATTCCCTCACCCTGCGCGTTTCGGACGCCCACAGAGTTCGAAGCGGCGTGGAGCATAAGGCGGCCCACGGATGACGTCCATGGCTTCGCCTCGTCCATGGCTTCGCCTCGCGAGGAGGCGAGCGGCGAGGTCGTGCCTGTTGGCGCGGGACGGGACTTAGCCGCCAAAGCAGGGAGGAAGGCTTAGAACCTCGGCCCGGCCCAACTGGAGGATTGGATGAGTCCACCCGGTTTCATAGGTTTCGCGTCGATACCCGTGTCGTTAGTAACTAGGAAGGTGCAAAGCGCAGGCGAGCGGGAACCCCATGATTCGTTTAGGTGGTCCCCAGTAAGATTCTGGTTTGTTCGTTGCACTTCCTTGACTCAGGAAGATTGTGGAAGTATTCGTCCCGAACCTCCGAAAGAGGAGTATATCTCCAATTTAATTAACCTCAGTTAGGCTGTAGCTGGGGGAGGTATTCATCTAATAGAGGTTCAAAAATATATAGGGTTGCAAATATAGCCAAAAGACGTAAATACGTGTTCATAGGGACTCCGTACCAAGTTGTTGCCAGTAAATGGTCCTGGAGGAGCTATAGCACGTAACAATGAAGACTGACATGGGAAAAAGAATCAGAGTTTTCGCATCTGTTTTGTGAAAAAACAAATGATATATGTATATTTTTTTTCTGAAGTTCCAATCTGTAGCAACTACTTGCACGTCTTGATATAAATTCGCGACTGAAGGAAGACAGGGTGGAGTAGGGTGAGCGGAGAAGAGCCACCTAGATTGGTATGTGTGTGTGTCATAACGCGTCACGCACCACTTCCGAGTAACAGAGGATTTTGGGGTTCAAGGACGTTTGTGCGTCTAGGACTAAAACCGTATGATCCTGAGGACATGAATCTGGAGTAACTCCAGAATACCCTTGGCTTATCCATCTCCGCCTCCGAAAGATTTTGGAAACCGAACTAAGTTTACCACCGCCCCCGAGCCCATTTAATCGACCCCCACCTGGGTCTTCCACCTCTGAGGAGGCGAGATGAGAGATAATACAAGGTAGACGGACCTCTAGTATCACCCAAGTTCCTAATATCAACCTACATGGTCAAACTCTGAAAAGTTTAAACGCAAGGCGCCTGGATAATGCGTTATGTTCTTATGTGCCACTGCAATTCACTGTGACAATTGTATGAACTTAATTGGTCTGATGGTTGGTTTGTGAATTTTTTCTTAATTTTTTCCAGTCGGGTAAGCTATCAAATACTTTTGCTATTCAGAGTAGTGTGTAAGTTCAGTAAGGAATTGCAACCGTGTTTATATAGTTAGTAGTTTAAAAAGAAAGGATTATCTTCGTACGAATGTATGCGAGTTTGCATTTTAGGTTTCATTCATTGCTTTCGCCTTACTGAAAGCTTATGCGATTTTGAACATCACCCACTAAGAACTTCTAATAATTCGTACTAAGCAATATTTGGAACTTTGTTGCGGAATGGAAAGTTTTCTTCTATACTGCTCAGCTATATCTCAGTACTTCTGATTTTCCCAAAATATGTCTTGTCATTCCTAATACCTTCCCCTAGTCCATGAAGTTGGAGGCTGCGCTGATTAGTAGATCTTCATTTAAAAAACAGAAATGAAATTCAATGAGAAGGTATTTAATCAGTAAACATCAAGTAAATAAATCAAAAAGCCAAATAAATGAATAAAGAAACGGATAAAGGCCCAAAAACGACGGAAATATATCCTTCAGTGAATTTAGAATGTTGAAGAAAGTAAAACCGTGTTTTTTACGTTCTCGCCCTCATGAAGGTACTTCGTAAGAAGATGACATGCGCAGGATAACAGCGAATTTGCGGCAGAAACACTCTTATTGCCGGGCCTTGGTAACGACAATGTGGATAAATGTTTCTAAACATAGAAAAAAATCCTCTTGCACGTGGAGTAGCCAGAATCCATGCTTTGTGAGTCCTTGATACCGAAAAATCGATTGACGTGAAGATGTCTGTATGTGGGCAACTCTAGCGCCTAAACCGTTGAACCGATTTTCTTGAAAATAGATATTCCCCAGTCGATATGAATTAAGTCGAGACCTTGAGAGTTTGAAACGGATATTTTGATTTTTGAGGGTACTTTACAAGAAGCCTCAAAAACATTTTCAATGAAATCTGTTTCTAAAAGATTGACCTTTAAATAAGTTGACGTTCAATTTGTCGAAAATATGAGTAGCTTTCGTGTAATTTAGCACGAAATGTAGGCGTAAAAAATTTAAGTTTTTTTCTCAAAAACCGCACCAAATTTTTTCTTTGAATATTTCATTAGATCGAAGTAGGGAAGCTTAAAAGAATGGCGTAGGTCTCATTTTCATTGATCTCTCTAAATTTTCGAAAATTACAATTTTAGCAATAATGTGAGAAAGTATGTACTGCTAGAGCAAAGCAGTTTTATTTACTTTATTGTTCTCTTGGACTTTGCAATAAGTCAGAAATGAAACGTAAATATTCAAATTCTTTACACTACTTTAGTTTTATTTTGAAGTAGGCAATATTCGTCAAATCATAAGTAATATTGGCGATTTTTGGAAAAATCTCTTCAAGTGTGAAAAAGTGTTGTTTTTCTTTTTTTTCAGTAGATAAAACGGTAAATTATCAATTGGAATGTAGTGTACTAAATGAACGTCTGATGAACCAGTGGTGCTAATTCCAAAACACCATGCTGAACATTATGTACTTTTATTTAAAAATTTCCTCATATGGACGATATTTGAGCCTCGACCCCTATTTCACTCCGCGAAATCGAGAGGGATCCCTTCTCAATTGCCTCCGAGCAAAGGGCCCGCCGTCCGCAGTCCATCTGCGATCGGCGCCTCCGCGTGTTGAGGAAAGCGCCGCTAGTCGCCCACAGAAGCCCCGCTTGTGTGCGACCGGTCGCCCGGAACGCACGAGTAGCAGAGAAGTGGCTGTGGTAGTGGGAGCTGCAGTGAAGAAGGGGGACAAGGAAGGGGAGATAGTCTAGGCTGTTACAACGATTATATGGGCTTGGAGGGTGGTACAGGAAGATGAAAGGGGTAGGAATGATGGTGGTGGTAAGAAAAGTGGCTGGGAGGAATGTGATGTGAATGGGACAAACGCAAGTGACAGCTTTAGCGCCGGTGAAGATGGTGGAGTCGGTAGAGGTGTAAATAGAGTCGATGGAGATTATGATCGTGGTGAGTGTAATTATGGTGACGGTAATTTTTATGAGGGTAGCTGTGACAGAAACTCTTTATAGGACTGATGAGGTATATGGGAATATCGACTGCACAGTGGCTATGTGATTTAGAGTGAAATCTGTAATGTTTTAGCCCGTATCTTCCGAATCCGGAAACTTCCTATCCAAACCCTCGTCTGGATTTATGTCCACGGATTAAAGTTTTTAAAATAAAAAGTTGAGGATTGGTCCACTCAGTATACTTTAATAAAGACATCATTCTTCATTTTAAAAAGTTTTCGTCACCACAGTGGCTCCTGCTGAAATCAATTTGTAAGGTGACAATGCATTACACCACAAAAGGTTGAAATATAGAGGGAGATAACAAATACAAACCCAGTCGCACCACTCAGTGCTTCCACTCTGCTCACAGCGCCTACGCCCATCTTTCAACAAGCCTGACGCCCTTTTTTAATGCCTTATTCACTTAACGTTGTTCCTTACAACTTGTTTTTCAGACTAACAAGGCAGAAAGGTACTTATTTCTCACATATAGTTTTTACAACAATAATAAAAATAGATTTTTAAAATGTTCCATGCTTCCAACAACTTTAAAATACTTTTTGTGGAGATTTATTGGGCAAAGTCATATGTAGGTAGTACTATATACTTGTAAAAGCACCCGTATTTACAACACAATAAAAATTTATCGAAGACGCTTCCTAGAGTGTTAACATTTTTATCGTCGTATCTCGACACAGAATTCACGCACTGCATTGTTACTGTCAGATAATATATACTATTATTTTTAGAATTTTCCTGAATTTTTATGTCATTTTAGCGATTTACTCTTCGTATTTTCATTATTTTTGTCATTATTTATTAAAAAAATAAAAGACATCGTTAGCTGTAAATTGGGCAATATTGTTCCTTCTAAAGTATTTTTTTTCGTAAGTAACTATTTTTTCATAAATAAAACATGAAATAATATAAAAATTAATAATTATTAATTAATTAATAACTATTTTTTATTTCAAATATGATTCTCGCAATAACCTAAATTCCTTACTCAAAATCTTTCCATGAGCGGTCCGGTCGTAAAAAATTCTTATCTTCAATCAACTACGAGTAGCAACTTGCTCTTGAGAAACAAACGATCTCACATGTAGAGGCTATAATGATCAAGATTATTGAAGACGTATCGTATTGTAACTTACTGCTTCAGAAATACTCCTCCCATATCTTCATTGTTTCTCCCGCCCATTTGAATAGTATATGTTATAACGTGATTTGTTGGAACCCCTTGATGGAGAAGTCCTGGAGATGGTACCTATTGAAAATTAATAATACTTCATTGCATGTCTGAGTATTTCTCGACAAAAAATGCAATTTTATTTTAGATACATTGTATCTCAGAATACCTACATATAAAAAGGAGGTATTAAATTGCAAACAGTATTTGTTCTTCGATTGAAAAATATGAATTTTATTCTTACGGAGAACCATTACATTGGTTGTGTATTGATGTATATTGTACACGTATTGTACGACGGATGCCCAGTCGGAGGAGCCCAGGAGCGCTGCCAGGTGTGTCGTTCGATACGGGACTAACGTCACTGCTGACGGACGCTCCGCTACTAACTGCTCACTCTCTTGTGGTGATAAGGGTCTTCCACTGTTGGTTTCTGAACGAACTTGTTGTGTTACTTCCTGCAGAATTAAATACTGGACTGAACTTGTCTCAAAGCTTGGCTGCTGGTCATTACTGTTAATGAGTTTATCATGAAAAGACCAACAGGCCAAATCCCTCCAGAACGAAAAATCGACGAGATTTAACTAAACTTCACAGACTACTATCTTTTTCGCACGAAAAGAGCGGGGGGTCATGGGACTTCAACTCCCCCCTCCGTAACAGATGACACTTACACACAAATACAGTTTAGTAAATTTTAAATAGTTTTTACTAATTTTAAAGAATAACGAAGATCATTCCCTATCTGAATTGGATACATTATAAATAGCTATTGATAAACAAATATTTTAAAAATATTATCTTTAATACATATATAATTAATAATATTATATTCTCCGCCGTTGAGAGATACCTGGATGTGGAAAACTCCGCTAACAGATAGGTTGGTTGACGCCGGATCTCACCATACAGCGAAGGATTTGATTGATTGATTGATTTTTTCGTGTTTCCGGGCGCGTCAACTGCTTAGGTCATTAGTCCCGTGAGTGTAGTGCATGTTTTTTTCTCGGGAGATGGCAGTGATCTTCCCTCGCTGGATGGCGAGATCCGGCGCCGACCTACCGTCGGCTAGTGGGGTTTCCCCCTGACCAGGACTCTCCCACTAACGGGGCACCGCTCCAGTCGGGACAAGCTCTAAGCTCCCGACCGGTCTCCCGGAATATGTGGTAGTGTAGTGCATGTTAGTGTAAGTGTGTGTGTAAGGGGAAAGAATAGGACAAGGAAGAGGAAGGACAGATCGCGCGCGGTCCGTGGCCTGTTTGTTAGGGTACTGCTCCGGCATTCGCCTGGTGTTGATCAGAGAAACCACGGAAAACTACCGATCAGAGCAGCCGGCCGCTAGAATTCTCCTCCAGACAGCGACTGAATTCGATCTAGCTGAAAAGCTAGTGTCGAAAATCCTGCCGCCGTGGGGAGTGGGAACCTAGGACCTCCCGGTTAGAGGCGCTGCAGTGACATCAGTTGATGCACTGAGCTACCGCTACCGGTTACAGCGAAGGAAGATCACCGCTTCCCCGCAATGAAGAACATGCACTACACTTTTTTAAAAGGATATGTTGCACAGGGTCCATGAGAAAGCGGCATCGTGCGTGGTGTTCGGCAGACCCTTCGGGGGAAGGAGAGTGGCCGGTTGCGAAACGCTGACCGACGACCCCGAGGGCCGGAACGTCGAAGGAAGAAAACAGGCACCTACGATGAAATTAAGAGTTTATGGTAATCGCTACTTGTAGGGGCTTAAATAATCATCAGGCTGGCGATTATTGTGGACGATTATCTCGTAGCCGTCGGCGACACGCACCATGAGGAACGTCTTCGGCGGAGAAAAACCGGTATTTTAGTGGGAAACATGCTTCATCTACCGTTCAAAACATGTCTATACATTTTCTCGCGTAGCTGTAATTTCTTGCGTACCTACGTATACAATGGGCGTCAGGATTTTTTGTTGCTATTTAGATATTTTTTTCATTTGAATTTTCTTTGTTTTCGAAGCATAGAAGAAGGCATGTAATTTCCTTTAATATTACAGACTGAAAAAATCTTTTGTTTGGGAAATTATGGTAAAATATCGTAATATCGTTATAATTGTTTGCTAATTCTTCAAATTAAGTAACCCGTAGGAGCATTAATTCACATTCACTAGCGAATTTTTCGTAGTGAAGTTTCTTTAAAATAGTTAAATCTTTCATTTCGCTTTTATGCCAATTTTACAACAAATGAAAATAACATTCGTTTACAATCTTTTATACTTTTTAAATAAGATTTACTTTCTATTTAGGGTGCAAATCACCTCAAAATTATCACCAAAGGAGTTTTTTAGAACGAAAATAGCATTGAATATTGAACATTTCATCCTTATGAGTTCATGTATCATCTGTTACATCACTCTGTATCTGAGGTTGTTGGTAGCACTGGTTGAAGATGGCATGATCATCAATTATATTGCACCTCAGTAGCTGAAGAACTAGTTAACGTGACGCTGGGAGAACGAAAGCATATACATTATCTGCTTTCATTGTTTTCATTCTTACGATACGTTTGGGAATGCATACATTGCAGCAATGACAGTTTCTGTTTGAGTTGCAACTTCATTTAATAACTTTTATTCCTTCCGTTGATTCTCAAATTCATTTTCAAGTTACATTAACAGGTTTGTTAGGGGAATTAGTATTTTTGCCTTTGTTTAAAAAAAATCATTATTTCTCTTCTGAATAGCGAGCTTTTCAGAAGTTGGGCTGTAAATTTGAGGCCCAATTATCGAGGTTTTTCCTATTCAATCACAACCAGGTAGTTCAGATAAAGTATTTATATCCTAGATGACTCTCACAAATATTGCAACATCCACAAAACCTCGTTCTTAGTCGGACTGTCAGGACTCGATCCAAGGATCTCCCAATCTTCGAACCTCAAACTGGCTCAGAGCATGAACTGATGTTACTTCAGTGCCTCTGACCGGGAGGTCCTCAGGTCCTCAGGAGGCGGTGGCACGATTTTCGATACTAGCTAGATAGCTGGGTCGAGTTCAGTCGCTGTCTAGAGAAAATTCAAGCGGTCGCCTGCTTTGATGGCTAGTTTTCCGTGTGCTCTGATAGGTAGTTTCTCCGATCATCACCAGGCGAATGCCGGAGCAGTACCCTAACAAACCGGCCACGGACGGCGTGCGATCTTTCCTTTCTGTGCTTGTCGTTTTCATACCCCTTACTTCCACACACTTACACTAACAGGTACTACACTATCGCATATGCCGGGAGACCGGTCGGAAGCTTAGAATTTGTCCCGGTTGTGGCGGTGCTGCGCAGGTGGAGATACCTGGCTGAGGAAACCCCGCTAGCCGACGGTAGGTTGGCGCCGGAACTCAGCATCCCGCGAGGGAAGAACACCGCCACTATCGAGGAAAAAATCATGCATTATTCTTACGGGACTAATGTCGGTGGCAGTTGACACGCCCGGAATCACTAGTAATCCATCAATGAACGAAGCTCAAATCACGGGTTTGCCGCAACGTAGACATTCACACGTGGTACTCGTTTGTTCCTGTAAGTTGCAAATCGGCGTGAGCGTCTCGCGGCGAAAGACGGAAGTCGCGAGCGCAGCGTATTTCCCTGGCAGCGGGCCACGAGGCGTGCGCACCGCTCCTATTATCTGCCACTCGCCCTCTGAGATGTGACGGTACTTGCGTGCGCACGCGTGCCGAAGCGTAGCAGCGGTATGCGCCGGCCCGCGCTCTCTCGGAACGCTCGGGTTCGATAACCTGCAGCTCCTCGAGGGAACTGCGAAGAAGCTGTTTCCTGATCAATAAATTTCTCGCTTGACGGGTTACGCGAATGTATAAAAACTTTTGGAAACGTAATTATTGCATGGAATTTTAATTGTAACACCTGATGGCTACCCGATTTCGTTGGAAAGAATGTACTGAAAATGTTTCCACAGAGCGAGACGTGTTAGTTCTGAAGAAATAGATTTCACAAACGAGGTAATGAAAGAAGTGAAGAGTGAAATTCATTCTACGTTTTTCAGTAAAACAGTTATTTTACAGTTCGTTGAAATTTAATTTTTGCGGTGCATAATATGTATTTTACGGAATAGTTTTTAAAATTTGTCGGGTATCTCTGTTAACCATTTTTCTAAATAATAATGAATTAATAAAGTATTAAAATCATTTATAAGGTTGTTTAAAATCTTACTTTCAAACATGCAATAATTTTTAGGGTTTTTTTATGGAGCACTTCATTTCATTCATAACTAGCTGGCTAAGAAAACTGTGTTTTAGCCCAATTAAACTTCGCCATATAACAGGCGTGATATGTTTCGTGTTTAAATGTAAAATACGACAAGCAAGTCCTTTTTAAATATTTGAAGTCTTAGGTGTTTGGCATTTCAAAATATGAGTAGTTTTCGCTTAATTTTGGGTGAAAACATTTTTTCAGAAGTACATAAATAAATCTATATCTTCTCCTTTCACTGCTGCTGCAGTTGATGAAATTTGGCATCGCCATTCAGGGCTACATTAATGATATTCGACACCCCATGCTAGAATATTTTTGAGCAACTCTTCCCTTACTGTCAATAATAAAATGTACGAGGTAGAATTTCAGTAAATTATAATAAATCAAGATAAATCACATCACTAGTAGGCTAGCTTTACTCATAACTATATCCCATATTAAGTTAACTGGATTAACTCAATCCCAATCTAAAAGATACTTAATCGGGCCTGTGTAGTTTAGCAATGAACTCGTCATGAGCTCAGTAATGAAATGCATTTTTAATTTCTGCCAGTCTCCACGTAGCCTTACATTTTTGGCCTAATAGATCCAAATACATTTTCTGAATGGAATTCAATCGTACTGAGATACTACACGAGCATAATGTTAATAATTTTCATGCAATATGACTTCGCAATTTCTTTCCATTTTTTTTTCAAAATTAATGTTTTGCAACTCTCCTAAAAGTAGGCTAGCGCAAAGCACTTCACGAAAATGTGGGGAGAAGGTTGAAAAGGAGGATTACAAAAGAGGATTACAGAAACGGTGATGAATAAGGTGAGATTAAATCATTATGCTTAGTTATGGGTATTCATAAGCTTACGAAGCGATTTAGCTCAAATCCAGCTTATTCTCACCTAAGAAATAGCGAGAACGTATCCTGCTCATATCAAACCCTGCATACTCGTATACGAAAAGATTATTATTTGTACGCTAAATGTGTCGCAAATGAACACCTTTTGATAGCAAACGCCTGAAAACTTCCATTAAGCCAATATGGAAAACGTAGTAATTTGTTAAATTAAGAGATACCTAAACTTCACTATCTCACTGTCAAGTGCGTCTCTAGCTTGTCACCACGCTAGACATGTCTCTGTTTCCCCTGCGTTCCGGCTCACTTCACACGCCGTTGTTGGAGCTGGCAGAGCACATCAGTATCACACTCTTCTCGCTTCCCTTTGTAATCGATCTATGTAATTTGTGGATACATTGTCTGCGGCAAAGTACTTTGAACGTTTACTGCTTTGAAGTGATTACTTTCCTACTGCCTTGCGCACGTCAGAACGAGCCGCATAAGTCGTATAATATCGTAAAGTACTGATGATGATGACTGTGAGGTCTCCGAGTATAGGAGAAGGAAGAGGTTTAATTCTTTTGGTCCTCCTCCTTCCCTGCGAACGTGACCACAGTCCGTGATTTGGCATGCCCTAACATTGATGTTGGGGGATGATTATCATGAGGAATGAGAAATAAACAATGAGAGATGAATGATGATGGATGGAGTGATGGTTCAGATGTGATTCATGGTGGCGTGAGCAATCGATCACGCCTCAATCGTGTACTGAAATGAAAATATCCGTTCTTTACGTGGAACACCAGCCACGGGGTTCAAACCGCGAAACTCGAATCGTGAGACTCAGATCAGAACAAGTACTTTGACGAAGATTTATGTCCATGCATTTCTACAGTACGAAAATATGTTTTTAAATATTTGTTTAAGAACAAATTTCAAGAAGAACGAGCGATTTTTTTCGAATGATCAAGGGTCGAATTATTGAGGGTTGAATTACCCAAATTCTGTTACTTTTTCGTTCACTTCTTTTCCATGAAATTCGTAGAGATGCATTCTGGTCTCAAATTGTAACATGCAGTATATTGTGACTTATGAATTAATCAACACATTGTTTGATCTTCTTAAGTATGTACAGCCCTGATGATGGGAATAAATTTACTTCAGTTAACTTGCTGCCTCTATTACGAAAGGTTTTCCACTTCCTGGCTGAGCGGTGAGCGAGGGGGGGGGTGGCAGGGGAGGGGCGGTGACGCAGAGGGAGCCAAGCGGGGGCGAGCGATCGGTTGACTAATCGGCCACCGCAGCCGCTGCAGCATCAGGAATTCCGCGTCTGTTCTCGCACCGGGCTTTCTCCGGAAAGCGGCACTGGTACACACTGCCCACTGCACCGACCGACAGGGCGAAATGAAATGGATTTGCCTGCCGAAAATGTGTTCAGGGAAGCATCGAAAAGAAAATATCTTGAAACATGCTTCCATACTTGAATTACGGGAAGGTGCCCGACCTTTATATAATTTACTTGCAATGTACGTCAAATATACTTCACCGATTTTAATAATTTAGCAGTTTTGTAATATGAATATATAAAGTTATTTATGTTTTAAAATATACAGTTTTATAATATAACAATATAATATGAACATATAGTGTTAATTTGTTCTTGAGAAATATATAGGTTAGTTATCGTCCTCAAAATAAAGAAAAACATTTCGAACAATTTATTATACAAAATATGCAAAAATACGTAAATTGAAATGAAATTAACTGATCTGTTTCAAAGGTTTAGAGTAAACTGGTGGTGCTAGAACCGCATGAATTTTCTCGCTCTTATTTTCACGCAAAATTATGCAAAAAGTGCTCAAATTTTCGAAAAATTATACCAAACCTTTTTTTCAAAAACCTATCTTTAAGGAGATTTCATTAAGGGAAAAATTCTATCTTTAATATTTTAGTTGTAGGAAGACTCCGAAAACGACGTTTTTCCATCATTCGATTTTTCGATATCAAGTACTCATTCAAAATTCTGGCTAAACAACGGGATAGAGGATTTATCCCCTAAGTTTAGCAACTGGATTCATACACTCTTTCGTTACAAAGGACCTGTAATAACAGTTTTCATGCCGAAAATTCGCCGTTTTTTCGCGCAGCATTACATTTCTCTTCACTCCGTAGTGAGAAAGTAAAAAGAAAGAAACAATACTAGGTACACATAGGATACTAGGTAGACAGCCCGGATGGCGTAGATCGGATGACGTTATCCCGATGGGAGAAGTTTACATGGCCCAGCGTCATGCACTCTGTTCCATCCGAATGCGCGGACGTTCGGATGCGCACAACAAAAGTAGCGTAATTGATTGATTGCTTAATAATTGCGGGGAAAGGTCATTATTCTAGTAAGTATAGTGCATGTTTTGCCTTGAGAGTGGGAGTGATCTTTCCCCACTGGACCGGGAGCCCAGTGCATCAACTGATGACATTGCAGCGCCTCTGACCGGGAGGTCCTAGGTTCGAGTCCTGACGGCGGCAGGATTTTCGACACCAGCATTCCAGCTAGGTCGAATTCAGTCGCTGTTTGGAGGAGAATTCTAGCGGCCGGCTGCTCTGATCGGTAGTTTTCCGTGGTTTCTACGATCAACACCAGGCGAATGCCGGAGTAATACCCTACCAAACGGGCCACGGACCGCGCGCGATCTGTCCTTCCTCTTCCTTCTCCTATCCTCTCACCTTACACATTTACACTAACATGCACTACACTATCACACATTCCGGGAGACCGGTCGGGAGCTTAGAGCTTGTCCCGGCTGGGGCGGTGCCCCGCTGGTGGGAGAGTCCTGGTTAGGGGGAAACCCCACTAGCGAACGGTAGGTCGGCGCCGTATCTCGCCATCCAACGGGGGACGATCACCGCCATCTCCCAGGAAAAAAACATACACTACACTAACGGGACTAATGACCAAAGCAGTTGACGCGCCCGGAGACACGACTCAATCAATTTCCCCCCTGGATGGTGATATTCGGCGCCAACCTGCTCGACTACTATCGAGGTTTTCCCCAACGAAGAACCACCCACCAGTCGGCACTAGCTCTCAGTTCCAGATAAGTGTAGTATTGTATTCCGTGTGAATGTAAGTGTGTGTAAGTAAGGGGTGAGGATAGAACTAAGAAGAGGAAGGAATGATCGCGCGCGATTCTTGGCCCGGTTGCTAGGGTACTGCTTCGGCGTTCGCCTGGTGTTCATTGGAGAACCGACGAAAAACTACCGATCAGAGCAGCCGGCCGCTAGAATTCTCCTCCAGACAGCGACTGAAATCGTCAAAGCTGTCAAGCTAGTCGAAGATCCTGCCACCGTCGGGACTCTAACCAAGGACTTCTCTATCAGAGGCACTGTAGTGACATCAGCTGTTGCCCTAAGCCACCTCTCCCGGCCTAGATGAGTAGCGTAAGTGGCACATCTCTATCTGTGAGAAAAAAACGGTTCTCTCAAAAACATGCTTTCATAATTTTGGAACAATCAAAAGCAACCACTATCTATACCAGGAAACACCAAATACCTGTTTGTTAGCACCTCGTAATTGATAACAATATAATACACCCTTGTCAATACAAACTATTCTTATTTAACTTTATTACCTACCCAATTACCTACCCGTGTAATTCAATCGCATAGAATATCAAGTAAATATTTTAATTTCACGTTCAGTTGCAGATACCACAGGCTCTGATCAGGTGGAGAAGAATCGAGAAGCGTCGAACCAGCAAACATCTAATAGAACCTTCAGGAAGATCTCATCCTGCAGATGATTGTGTGAGGAACTTTTCTTTGAGGTCATTGGCCTCAAAATTTCAGTTTTTAAGTCTCTAGAACGGTTCGTTTACTGCTTATTTAATTACGTAGATTAAAAAAAATGCTCCCTAGTGTTACGGGTTGCATTTTGGCATGAGTATTTAGTTGCGTTTTTTAAACAAGTCTTTTATATTTTTAAATTCAAAGTGTAATTCGACACATCTACGTGAAATTCTCTTTCTTTAGAGACCTCATTTATACAGATTGGTTGGCTGTGAGAGCCACAAACATTATGTATACTACTGAAATAATATAGTAGACGATACGTGAAACCTCTTACGTGCCCCTGCGGCCGCTTTGCCAGCCACTGCGCGCAGTGAGTGCCGTTCACGAGGAAAAGTCGCGCCTCACGCCCCCGCGAAAGGCTAAGCGCGGAGCGATCGCTCGGCGGCACTCCCAAGGCGGCCGGCAGTGCCTGCAACCTACTCATTCGCGTCCTCCAGGAGTCACTCCAGCGTTGCGAAACGATCAATGCCTCCATTTTACTCCATGATTGCGCGTCGTTGCCGAGGTGATTTTGTGCGAGGTTACCGAGTCCGGTCTCGAAACGATTTAGCGTCGATTTGCAGCACTCTCGCTTCTATTGACGACGCTGTAGGAACACGTGCTACCTCAGACTACTGTTAAGACTGGAATTGGAGCTCAGGAGCAGGTTGTTACTTCTGGGAGATTGAACGTGTAAGAGGTGCTCAAAAGATGGTTATCATTGCAAGACTATTGTAATATTAGAGACAAAGCTTTCAAGACCTCCAAAGAATTTGTTCCAGAAACGGCAAGTGAAAGAAACGATGATGGCTACTTCGAAAAGACCATGTAAGACTACACCTGCACGCGGTCCCAAGATGCGTTCTGTTAGTTAATCATTTAATTATACCGAACCGCAACAGTCATTTTAGTTTTCTAAAAATAATCATGAATGAGAATGATAATGAATGGCAGTTGTGATGAGTGGTAATGCCTATAAACATCAAATTAATGAATTCCAGATATTTGTGACAGTAAAAATGCATCACTATTTTACATGTGCAATGCATTCTATCAAATTGATGATTTTTTATGTATTTGTCACATTTTCACATAATCTATGAGATGGCTAGTAGAAGGCAATGGTTAGTGTTACTGAAATATTTAATTCTATAATTCATTTCTTCCATCACTCTTATTAAAAGGAAAATTGCCAACTCGCTGCCTCAAAATTTGAGGAAGAATGTGTTGTTACTGCTAGTCTATTGCGTATTGAAATAGAATGAACTAAGGTCTCAGTTTACCAAAGTTATATTATTTGAGGTCTCTAGTAACCAATATGTAATAGGCATGTCATTGAAATGTCACTAGACACGCCATTAAATATATCTTTATCTTTCACTGTAGTTATTCAGCTTCACCATTAAATATTCCTATACAAAACTCATAGTTGTTTTCAAATAAACTGACTCAATCATTAGTATGGAAGGAAATTTAATATTGAAATTCATGAAGGAATATACAGACTTCTTCAATAAATTGATTGTTCCATTGAATACAAAGATCCTTCTCGCTGAATTTGTATAATATGTTTTTGTAACTTCTCGCACTCCATCATGGATTGCAACACTGAACGCACCGATGTGTGTTAAATATACTTTCCTTCGAAAATAAATGTGTAAATTCTTACATAAAACCTTTTTCAGCAGTCATTTTGTTACTTTGTTCCTGCAACATGGGTTTGTCTTGAAACATTTTCGCAGTACTACCAGTCATCTTGAGATGAAGAGCCCATGAATATGGTGAATCAGCCAGTCGGCCAACACTTCGATTGAGAGTGGGGACAGGCTGGATATGAAAATATCACGAGCGATTCAGGGTTCAATAATAAAAGTACTGTCAAAGTACTATTCGGGGCTCCGTACATTTTACACTCTTCGACGTTGACCAGTTTATCGAAGGTCACTGTGAAAACCGTCGGAAAGAGAAATCGACTTCTAGAATTCTCATCCATGCTGTGGCGTCATCCGACCTGATTCCTGAGCCTGGGTCAAATATGCACCAACGTCGGAATTTCAATGTAGAACCTCCGGGTCAACAAAGAACTCGCGAACTCGCAAGTACATACGCTACCCAAGCCTGCCCAACGAGCTGAATTCAGGGCATCATCGCCCAGAATATGATGGGGCCTCGCCTGGACGTCTTTCTCTCGTCACTCTCCGCTCCCCTTTACCGGCAACGGTGGATCAGAGTATCAACTCATGTCACTGTAGTGCCTCTGACTAGGTGGTCGTAGTGTTCGGGTCCCGACAGTGGCACGATTTTCGACACTAACTGGTCAACTAGGTCGATTACAGTCGCTATCTGGAGGAGAATTCTAGGGGCCGGCTGCACTGATAGGTAGTTTTCCGTGGTTTCTTCGATCAACACCAGGCGAATACCGGAGCATGTACTCTAACAAACGGACCACGGAGAGCACGCGATCGTTCCTACCTCTTCGTTGTCCTATCTTCACGCTTTACATACATACTTGAACTCACGTTCACTACACTACCACCCTTGACGGCAAAGCAATTGGGAGCTTAGAGATTGTCCCTGCTTGGGTGGCTTCCCCGCTGATGAGAGATAACTGGTTGGGGAAAATCCGCTCATGCTGATGTAGGTCGGCATCAGATCTCACCATCGAGCAGGGAAAGATCACCGCCGCCTTCCGCGATAAGAAATGCACCACACTTACGAAACCCATGACCTTGGCAGAATACCCGCTCGGAAACGCCATCAATCAATCAACCGATCAAAAATCCGCTCCCGTAACTTCTCAGCGGCCATATAGCCTCTACAACTCAGTCTTTTCAGAACTGAGCTTGCCTCGATGGTCGATTGCGGTGCCCCTGGCGGCAATGTTTTGGGTAGGCCTCGTCTAATTGGCATAAGTTTACAATTTCTCTGAAAGTCACGTGACACGAGTCGGGCGTCCCGCCGCCGCCGCGCCGGCACCGTCGCGACGTGCCGGGCGCCACGACAGCTTTTCTGTTGACTCACTCCTGTGTCTCTCTGATCAATAAAGTGGAGCAGAGCTTGTGTCCCTGCACGCGGTCCCTCACCCCCTGCTGGCACAACACGTGCGGCCACGCCCCCTCCGGGAGGCCATTGAACCGGAACCGAACCGAATTACGAAACACCAAAAACGCGGGAATTTTTGTTCGCGTGAAATGGAAAGCTGAAGAGAAATATTTTGCAGCCCCACAACAATTGGAACTGCACGTAGTGATAAGTTAAACCGTTGAACATTTTTTCGTGTGGAATGATGTGGAACGCAACTGTCTGCTTCCAGATTTTGGCGAATGTGGTGGTTGTAGCTTAGAATTGTAGGAAGTATGCAGTGGTGAAGACGCCCAATAAGTCGTAGAGGTTTTCATTGCATGTAACATTCTTTTTTAAAATTATTATTTACTCTGTCTTAATTTCTGCATTGACATCTTTACTTAGCAGGGACTGGTTACAATGATTCACTCAATATGGTAAAAGAATGAAGGTGATATTGTTTGATTTTTAATTATGTATTAATTACATTTAATTTTTAACCAAATGACACATTACTACAATAGTATAACTGAGGAAACAAATCCTAGACTTGACTCATCCAGGATGAATGTTTCTTAACTTGTTTCTGAGAAAGACAAACATTTTCACTGCATTGTATACAATATGCATTTTTTTAAAAATTACTTTTTGTCCGGCATAATATGCTTTTCAGGAATTTTAATATGCATTAAAATGCGATTGAATAAATGTCATAGTATTCTCCGCCACAACATTAGTAATTATCAGTTATTGTCAAGTAATGTTTAAATTAAACTTGATTTCTAGGCTGTTTACCTTTTTAACAAGGATATTGCCTAACACAATATTTAATGCAAGGTTGTAGTGCAAATTGTAGAGAAATTTCTCTCTTTACTTATGTGAAGGAATTAGTGTATTTGACAATATCTATTCATTCATTCTTAGCATTCTTCTGCATTTTTTAAAGGTCCTAGAATGAACATTTTCTCAAATATGAAGTAATTCAACTTGCTGAGATGGCACAGGGAAAATATTTGTTGCAACTGCAATGCCGATAAGCAAAGTTACGTTGTTAATGACACATGTTTCATTAAAGGAACTTGTTTATAATTTGTGTGAATATTTCTTAAGTCTTTTACATTTCATACCTAAATTGAGAGGCAAAAATAGTTGTAGCTTTACTTTAAATCGTCTCGGTTTCTGTGGCTGTGAGACGAATAAAAGCTCGGACAGGCTGAGTTTGCTAGTTACAGTGAATATAATGCAGTCGCAGTATCTCCCTTACCCTCCAGGCGTGGGAATTGAACTAGGCCGAGGCATGTGGTACATCGTTAGCTACCTGGCAAAGTCGGACAATCGACCTAAAATGCCAAATACATATTCATGTACGCACAGTAAAAATAATTTCATTGGAGAACCTTTTTGCATATCAAATTCATCCACTGTTCCACCAACCATTTTTTCCCAATTCGACCATTTCTCATTTCGACCATTTTGGCCTCGTATCAGATGTCTCGATAGACACAGTCGCAGAAGCTTTTACCTGAAATTACCTGGAATCTACAAAGAATAGACGCAATTTTTTGATGAATTTTCCCCGGGCCGCGCATTGTTAAGCACGTCAGTGAAGTTGCCAATGACAGCTTAATAGGTAAGTAAAATTTTCGTTGAGCTACAATTCATCCAGGAAATTGATTTAACGGTGGTCCCTTTTAGGAATAACCAAATTCTCGTTTTAACTTGTCACCGCGGCCAAAAGCATGCACTTGTGCCCAAAAATATGTTCAGTTAGAGCAAAACCGAATACCCTACTTGATTTTTTTTAAAATTTCTCTTCATTGGCACCGAGCTCCTGAGTGCAAGTGAGTGTTGCTGAAACGCCGAGAGATGCATTTCCTTCTTCTTGTATCATGATTTGAACGAGCGGGGCTGGCTGAACCGGAATCGTGCTCAACGGCGCGTCTCTGCCACTGACGCGTTCATGCAAAGGCAAATGGGACACGTGCGAGTTCGCATTGCAATCTCCATTCCATGACATGTGGACCTGTCAACCCCCCTTACAGTCTTATAAAGCAGCTCTGAATGTCACTTCGCCACACGTTGAGAATGCAGATGCCCTTGAGGTCAGCGAAGCGAATCTGAGTGGAGAGGCCATTCCATCCTGCTATCTCAACGTGCGTAGGAAGTGTGAGAAAGGGGTAAAGTATTTCCATGTCGGCGTCACCTCTTTGTAGAAGGTTGGTTCCGCTCTCCGAATGCCGTTGCAGTGTCGCCTCTATCAAGAAAGAATGCTTTTGAGGGTGATGTTACCCTGCAACGAGATTGGTCCCGTTATTTCCGCTAAATCTCCACATACATACCGGCTGAGTTTAGCTCTCTTGCCGCTGACTCTACAGTGACTGACCGGGAGATCTTACTGTTCGAGACCCGACAGTGGCTGAATTTTTACATTAGCTTAATGGCTAGGTCGTGATTCAGCTGCTGTCTGGAGAATCTCATCATCCAGGAAGGAAATAATTATCACCACTCCCTGGATAAAACATTCACTACCCTGATGATACTAAAGGTCTTAGCAGTTTGCGTGCCCGGAAACATCAATTTATCAGTCGATCAATCCATGTAAATCATGTTTCACTGAAAATCATAATTGTCTAACCGTTGTATAACTGTATATGAGTGAAAGAAATTTCAAGTGATCATTTACGGTAGTCTTGAGCAGAAGGCATTTCATGCATACAAAACAATAATGCTAACAATAATACCTACTGTACCTTCTTTGAGAATCTTTGAGAATTGCTAATTGTGCATTGCTTGCTCTGACAATAATAAACAAAACAATAATACGCGCATGCATGGTCAAACTCCCCCTCCCCCAACCCGCTTCGGAGGCCACAGGCATGTGAACACTGGGAGGCGATAGCGAAGCTTTGGGAGCGGGAATACAGAAGCGCCAGTGTGAAGTTCGAGATGCGACAGTCAGCGTCGCATCACCGTCGGCTGAAACCTCGCATCTTGCACACAGCACATGGTGAGAGTTCATTGACCTCGGTAAAGAATCAAAGCTGTCGAAGGGATGTTTCTCGGCCTGCCACATCCATGAAGGTGACACACGCCTACCGGAAAACGAATGGAGAAAGAATGAAAAGTACAAACGGAACACGGAGTCGAGGAACAGAAAAATATTTGTTACAAAAGTTTTAAAAGAGACGAAAAACTTTGGGATGCGACACATCATTCGCATCCATGGTGAATTGGCTCCTCTTCTCTCGTGAATCATGACGGCCCTTCTCAGTGGAAAGAAGATTCACGTCGCTTCGATGCGTTGTCGCCACGTGAAAGATGTCACAGCGTCCTTTAGACTGTATACTTGGGTTGATTGATTGATTTTTTCGTGTTTCCGGGCGCGTCAACTGCTTTTTCAGCCATCTGTGTCCTAACAAAAAAGATTTTCTGTGCTGTCCCAACTATCAGCACGGTTAACGAGTCACCGTAAGTCATCTCACAAGGATGTGAGGAAACTAGAGAATTAGTCCACACTCGGCTATATATCTATATTCATTACTTTCGGTCCGATACGGTCCGATATATCTATATTCATTACTTTTGTTATTTCGGATATCCAGCGAAAGTCATTGACTATTTTAATACTTGAACTTCGGTTACTTCGGTTCATTTGATTTCCTTAATTAACTTAGGTATAATGAGACACTTCTAGGGCTACGGTCGGAACTTTTATTTGGTGTTTGAGTGCGTCCCTACAGGCGTTCATAGATACGAAATTAGCACTGGGGAAACCCTAGTGCGCGGTACCTGTGGGTTCGGCGGAATATGATGTTTAAACGGTAAACAGGCTCCGCTGGGCAAGCTGCCTGTATCCTTCTCCAGGAAGGGGCATCGCAAACTCGCACCATGCAAACGGTGTCATGTATATACCTACTCTATGAACGGCTGGAAACCAGGTTACTTAGACTGTGGCCCGTCGGAATTTTAGTCTCAAGTGCAGTAGAAGTGGATGATTTTTAATTCGTACTTGTTAGGGAACTCGTATGAAAATACTTATCAATGTAAAATACATAAAATATTAAATTGCTTACGTTTTGGATGTCAGATAAGGAGTGATATGTGATGTCGACGATGCCGGATTTGTGTAAGACCTACGCGTGCCCGGGTGCATGTATGTGGTTATTAAGATCCTGTTTGCGTTGTATGTTTTATTCCGAAGATGGAGAGTGGGGTGGTGTTTGTACGGCATTGTAATACTTTTTAAAAAATACCCTGACGAAGCCGTTTTACAAGCCGAATTGTTGGTGATTTCCTAATATAATAGTATAAGAAGAATATCACACTGTACAGTATTCAAGAATATAATACAATATAAAAATACTGTACTTGCAAATTTCGCTATTCCGTGACTTTTACACGAAAGAAATCAAACATTTGTAACGTCTGGAGATAATGAAGATGGAATATAATGGAAGTTTGTCTGTAAAAAAATTAATAAAAAGTTTACCACCATTATCTATATTATACTAATTTCCCATGCGCACAGAAATGGAAAGAAACCTATTTTAGCATCCGGTCTTTCAGTTGTTTATTTCCATAGATACCCGAGAACTCGTGAAACATCCAAAATATCTTCAATACTAATTTCCAATGCAAGCAAAAATAGCAAGGGAACTATGTGGCCACTGGCCATGTGAAAGGTATCTATGATTTTTTTAGATATGAAACCCTGATAACTCCTTACACTTTGTGGTTTACTGCTTACGACACAGTAGACGTCATGCGTCAGCTAGGCTGCACGGAAGAGGCTGTCCAGCATTATCACGTGTTGTATTATGGAACATCAACTTTTTTGTATTCTTGGTATGAAAAATCTTTTAATACTGAACTACGTTTTTGCAGTATTTGTAAAGATTGCTTTTGTCAAAATACTTTATTTATTAGAGTGTTAGTATACAGAATTTTTATTTGTTGTTCTCACGCGGTGTACGTGCTACTTCTGGGACAATAATTTGTGTTGTTTTGTTCAGCGGCATTTTTGCTTTACATTCAAACCGTTAAATTGCAGTTGCACAAGAAGTTAAAAAAAAACTTCTACCTCGTCAGATAATCTCAAAGAGCTATAATATTTCTGCTACACTATTTTCTTCTATTTACATTTATACAAAATACTTTTATTTTCTGAAATGAAATAATGGAATATTTCAATTAGCTAATTCAGATTTTCAATCTTCAAAGTAGTAGGACATTGCGCCACTGGTTTCTTCACCTCCACCGTCACTACAGCCCATTGCAACCTCTACTGCGGCCGCCACCACAGACGCTACAGACACCAGTACTACCACCGCCGATGCCACTGCCTCTGATCTCACCACAGTCACCATCGCCCCCGCCAGCCTCGCCATCCACACTGCCACCCCCTGCCGCTCCCGCCCTCATTGCTCTCGCCACTATCTTTATCAGTCCGGTCACAGCTCTCCACCTCCACCATCGCCAATGCTCCTACCATTGCCACTGTCACTGCCACCGTCGCCCCCGCCTCCGTCCCCGTTGCGGCCGCCGCCACTGCTATCACCACCTCCACCTCCATCACCATCGCCGCCACCACCGCCCCCGCCGCCGCCCCCGCCGCCGCCACCCCCGCCGCCACCACCGGCCCCTGCCGCCACTGCCGCCATCGCCACCACCGCCGCCGCTCCCACCGCCGCCGCCGCCGCCCCCGCCGCCGCCGCCGCCGCCACCTCCGCCACCGCCGCCACCGCCGCCACCGCTGCCACCACTGCCCCCGCCGCCCCCGCCGCCACCGCCACCGCTGCCACCGCCGCCACCGCCGCCACCGCCACCACCGCCGCCACCGCCGCCACCGCCGCCACCTCTGCCACCGCCGCCACCGCCGCCACCGCCGCCACCGCTGCCTCCTCGCCCCCCTCTCCCCACCTGGCCACCGTTGCACGCCGCCGACCGTGCGCCGCCCTCTCAAGGTCGTCCGCGCGGGCGGGCGCATTCCTGGCGGAACGCAGCGCGGGCGGGAGGGCGGTCGGGCTGGCGGGCGGCGGCGGCGGCGCGCGGGACGTGCAGACGTTCCCGACAGCCCACGCCGCACCGCACCGCGACGTGCCCCCGCGGCTTCCTCGTTCCCCGCGCCCACCCGCCCTCGCCCTCACGCCCACCCGCCCGCTCGCCTTCCCGCCCCGCCCTGCCCTGCCCCGTCCCGACGCGTCGCCTTGCTCATTCAAGTGCCCGCTCGCCAGGTCGCACCAACATGTTCATCCGCTTGCCTCCCCCCTCCCCCCGCGCATTAATGGAATACGGGGCTGTTTGTTGGGACCCTTATAGAAATTCTCAAAAGGAATATTTGAATAGAGTACAGAGAAGAGCGTATACACTTACTTTCCGAGGGAATAGGAAGAATTTTGAATGGGAGTCTCTAGAAATTAGGAGAGTTAAGGCAAGACTCTGTGCCCTGTACAAAGCGTATGCCGGTTATCCAGCTTGGAAAGATATCTACATCCGATTGGGTAGACCTTCGTACTTTAGTAGGGTGGATCACAAGCACAAAATTCAGTTTAGGCCACAGAGAACAGATGTTGGAAAATTTTCATTTACAAACAGAACAATAACGGACTGGAATAAGTTACCTGCGACAGCCTTGGAACCCTTTCCTCTAGGTGTTCCAAGATTTAAAAATAAATTAACTAATGGTATTTGTAAACTTTATTAATTTAGTAAGTTGGATTATTCTATCAGTTTTTTATTATTATTGATATTTTTATTGCTATTATTATTGTGTTAATTACTATTAAATGCGTTCCTGTTCTAAATATATAATTATATTCAAAGTAGTATTGTATTGAAGTGTGGTGAAGTGTTGTGCAGTGTAGTGCAGTATAGAAGTAGAAAGAGAAGTGAATTTCAAATGTTGTGAAGTGAAATGAAGTGAAGTGAAAGTGAAGTGAAGTGTAATTAAAAAGTCGTGTAATCTTGTATTTAATAGTTTCAAATAACTGTGCAGGTCAACCATAAAATGTAGTTAAGGCTATTATTGTTAGCATATTATTATTATTATTATTATTATTATTATTATTATTATTATTATTATTATTATTATGTCTTTAAATAATTTAAAGTTAACATTAGTAATATGTAAATTGTAGAGTTCTGCCACCAGGTTGTATATACCTACCTGCAGAATAATATCTATCTATCTATCTATCTATCTATCTATCTATCTATCTATCTATCCGCCGACTCACCCACCCCGTGCGTGTTTCACTCGCTCATCTGCCTGCTCGCCTCTCCACTCGCTCTCGACTCGCTTTGCAACCCGGCTCTCCGCGCCACCTGCCAGCTTATCATCTCGCATACCCTCCCACTCAATCACCCGTTCAACCTGTCTGCTTGGACTCGGACGCTCGCCAGTTCGAAGACCAGTCTACCTGCCAGCCAAGCTGCTCACTGTCTACTCATTCACCCGTTTATCCGTGCGCAGCCACTAATGTCCCTTCACTCTACGCTCATCTGTCCACTCGTCCGTTCATCCCCCATTCATCACTTTGGCCAGCCTCCTCAATCGGTCACTCTCCCGCCTCTTTCATTCGTATGCACGTTCACTCGTTCATCCACTCTCTCAAATCCCCACAATTCACCTGCTCAGTAGTCTGTTGACCCACATGCAGGCGACAGACAATATAAATATTGTATGAATATTTTTCTCTACGCCTATAGCAGAATGTATTCATTTCTCCATGTTATCGGATGCAGTAATCATGCCAATTCCACAAGCCGTGCGAGAATATTATTCTAACACACCTGTCGACCAATCGCATTCGTCCTAGTTCATTACACAACGACTTAGGGTTCTCGCAGTCGCCTACAGAGGCGCTGCGTGCTCTTCTGCAACTATCGTAAGACAGGTGAACCACGAAACAGTATGCGAGTTCACATAATTGTGGCCACTTTGTAAGGTTAAAACGCTCACATGTTATCATTTAGTATTTTTAAAACTTCAATATCAAAGTCGTAGAGAAAGTATAGTCTTCTACTTGCGTAGAATGGCTATTATTCACTCGTGGAAATTCCGACACTCGCTCCTACGTCGCTCGCGTCGGAAACATCCACTCGTGAATAATAGCCATCATTCTACGCTCGTTGCAGAATATACTATTATTTCATTTTGGGGTTGACAGTGGCTACCGTGTCTCCCCTCACACTCACGCCACTGGTAATAAGCCGTTTCCAGACTAAAGATTTGTAATGTGTACATACTGATTAGTAGCACTGATTATTGATTCGATTGATTGATTAGTGTTTCGGGGCGCCTCAACTCCTCAGATCATTGGTCCCGTAAGTGTGGAGCATAATTTTATTGCAGGAGGAGGCGGTGAACTTTTCCCGCTAGATGGCAAGATCCGGCGCCGAGCTAACGTCGGCTAGCGGGGTTTTCACTAACCAGATATCTCCCACCAGCAGGGCACCACCCCAATAGAGACAAGCGCTAAGCTGCCGACCGGTCTCCCGGCATGTGTGGTAGTGTACTGCATGTTAATGTAAGTTAAGTGTGTGTGAGTACGCGGTGAGGATAGGACAAGGAAAGGAAGGAAAGATTGCGCGCCGTCCGTGCCCGCTTTGTTTGAGTACTGCTCCGGCGTTCGTCTCGTGTTGATCTGACAAACCAAGGGAAAATACCGATCACTGCAGCCGGCCGCTAGAATGAACTCAGTGGGTTAATTCGACCTCGCAGTCGGGCTCATGTCGAAAGTCCTGTTAACATCGGGACTCGATCCCCAGGACTTCTCGGTTAGAGGCACTTCAGTAGCATCAGTTGAATCCCTGAACCACCTAAGCCGTTTTTTATTGATGCGACTAGTGCAAAGCCAAGGTTTAATAAACACTTATTGTATGCTGCAATATTTGCTCAACTAAACTGACAATCAGTAGTCGTACTGTATCTTAATCACTGGCGCCAGGCATCCTGTGTAAACAATTTCGACAGTGAATAGAAAGGTCTACAATTTTTGAGTAAAGATGGGCGTGTTTATCGCACTTCTCCTGTTTATTTATTAACTTCTATTGTTTCGTCGACAACGGAGATAAAATTGTGAATGTGGAAGCCAGTATTGGAATTAATGCAAATATACAAATATTTGACAACTGAAATTTATGAAATATTATAATGGTATCTGCAAACAAATCGGTCAATTTATAGTATTTTCGTATGTGTCGTAATCATGCGTCCGGTATAAATTTTGGAAACCGCAGTACATTTATTGATTTCTATTTAATTGGGCCCATTATACCAAGACATTTTTAAGAAAGATGCTAACAATTACCAACAAATATCTATAGAAAGATATGATTGTCCATCATCAAATTATATAAATCGTGAAATTTAGTCTGAGATTAGTTATTTCGGAAAATGGGGAATATTTCTCTATTCAGTTTATTTGAATTCTTCAGAATTTTGATTCTTCAGTTCAGTAATTTTCATATAGAAGTTATAATAGTTCACACTTATACAATTTAAGTGGCCCTCGCGAGTGATATTCTTCCTTGCCTTTCATCTTAGTGATTTGCACAAGGTTCAAATGACGGATTCGTTTTGACACTTCTATTAATACCATCCATTGTAATTGACTTAACAAATTTAATTCCACCACTTGATACAGGAAGACCACACAAGACAAATCCCTACGCTGGAGCCGGCACGTCTATCGACTATCCATCACCGAGGTGCCAAGCAGAAATGCCTCCGATTGGCGCAATCACGAGAAGCTGAACAGTTGACTCGCGCGCCCCGCTAGGCCAGGCAGGCCGGGCCGGGCCCGCGTGTGCATGCGCACGAGCGCCCGCCCAGGGCGAAAGGCAGGCCGCCTGACAAACGGCGAGGCGTACGAGAAAGCGCCTTTGAACTCGCCGCACCGCCTTCCGACGGCCCCTGCCTGCGCGTTGATTAATTTGGAAATAAGAGATGTCAGAGGCCCGAGGCGGGGGACTGACGTTCGTCCCACGGCACAATGGGTCCCGATGGCTCCAAACGGCGTGAAGGCGTTGAATATACAAGTATTCTCACACACTCCCTTCCCCCTCAACATCAGACAGTTTTTACACTTTAATAATTATCATTTATTTATTTATGTTTATTTGTTTAGGTTTAAGGATTATTCAACAGCTAAGACCAATGATGCCCATGAGATAAAATCTAATGAGTAAATGATAGAGATGATGATGTTGAGGTAAATGATAAAGGAGAATGGAGAGAATCAGAGTATTTAAAATTTCAAAACTCATTTCATAAAACAAATTTTAATTAAAGGTGATAGAATTTCGTGTCCGATTTTCGGGATAATCCTTAATAATTTTCTATAAAAACACTATCAGTTTAATCTTGAATATTCTCATGTCGAAAACTCACATATGGATTCACTAGAGGATTCTGACTATGGTTTTGAACGCGTGTAATGCGAGTTTACGCACTTTCCACCTTATTTCGGCCCATTGTGCCCCGCTCCTCTGTATTGCCGAATATGGACATCGTCAGCCGACCAATCGGCAGCTCAGATTATTTCCGAAGACCCTGACGGTCTCCGCCCTGACAAACGTTGGAGGAGGAAGTGTCTATTACAGGGTTGGGAGAAATTAAGACGTGCCTGATTTATGGTTATTGCAGAAAATTCGTTGACATGTGTGTTCTAATAGTAGAGTTTCTGTTTCAACATTCTGGAATTGATAATTGTCAGTTCTATTATTGGAGATTTAACCTTTGATTTGCGGGTTCAAGCTTTTACCAACCTCGATTTCAGTTTTTACAACATTCTGGATTCTGATTTATTGCAGTAATTCTCTAGATCTCTCTGAATTAAAAGACAAGTTTCAGGAAATTTCTAAGAAACCAGGACAACAACAAAGTTTTTCGAACTAGTACACCTGAGTACACTCAAGCAAGCAGGTTAAAAGAGGAAGTATTATAATTCCAGGTAATTATCTTAAATGAAGCCAATAAACATAATCATGGTTAATATTATTAATAATACTTAATAACAGCCATGTTTTATCATGGCATTCTAATTTCGAAACTAGTAGAGGTCGAAACTGATATTTGGGTTGTAGTATGATTTCGTGAATTTTTGAAAAGGCAATCTCAGGAAATTCGAGTTTGTCGGGAACTTTATGGGGAGGCGAAGGTTACGTCTGGGGTTCGGTGTAGAAGTGTTTTAGGACTACTGTTGTTTTTTCGCGTTTATAAATGATTTACATTATCAATGAAGTCCGCAATGCGCTTATTTGCAGAAGACTGCATCATTTATAGTCAAATGAAACCGCTTCAATGGCAAAATGATCTTGCAAGAACATCTCGACGATATTCCCTGTTAAATATCTTGGACTTCAAATAGATACCAAATTAACCTGAAAAAAAAAACACGTAACAACAATAGCTAATAAAACATACACCAAAATATTAAATTTGTATCCATTCATAAATAGAAAATCAAAATTATCAATAGATAGCTTTAATAATATTTAAATACAATATGCGACCTTCACTGACCTACGCCTGCCCAATTTGGGGAGGTGCCGCTAAAAGCTACCTTCAAAAGCTGGAAGTACTGTAAAATAAATTTTTAAGAAATGTTTTAAAAGCTCCATGGTAAATCAGAAATGATCAAATTTTAAAAGAATTATCTATAAAACCTCTGAAAACTTGGATTTTAAAACTTTCTTCCAATTTCTACTCTTCTTTCATCTTGCCAAGCCACTCGTTTGTACACTCCAGGTAAATCAATCAATCTTTTTCCACGAATAAATTCAAGATATTCTAAAGACCTACTGAATCGTCCTTAATTAGCTGTAAAGCAGGTTCCACCATTTCTAAATTCAATATTTGTTTTTAATCTAAATCTTATATGTATTTTTCTGAAGGACCCTTCCTGGGTATCCTTAGTTGTTAGTTATTGTCTTATATTGTCAATATTATTGTTTTCAAACATTGTACATGTATGATGAAATGTAGTCAATAAAATTTGTATATACTATGTAACATAAAACCCCTTGAAACACATAATAATGTCGAACAAGGATAATAAAAACTATTTTAAAAAATCTCGACGATATTTACTGAGAACATAAATGCAGAAAGGTATTTTTTTTGTTTTTCTAAGGGTATAAATAAGAATCGTCTTGGTTACCCAATGAAAAACAAAATTATTCCCGAACTATTCAGTGGCGAATACTTAGATGTCGTTATGCAGAACAGACTTCGTGAGAGAAGTCCAAATAAATTAGGTAGATCCTAAAGCATGGAGATTTCTTCATTTTGTAATTAGATATTTAAACAACGGAGACAGGTAATCAGGGAGGTGGAGTTCAGTTCCCTGATCAGAGCAATTATGAAAAACGTATCTGATCGCCACGACCCGTGTGAATACGGCCGAGTATAATATAACGATATAAGTGTGTACGATACAAGTATTAGATAAAATCCAGAAAATGGCAATGAAATATTTCAATAAACAATATGACGAATCTTCCAAAGCAAAAGAAATATTAGAACATCGGAGCATTGTACAAAAAAACGGCATATGTGGTTCAAGCAATCAACTAATGTAGCTGCAG